>CAXITT010000147.1:986800-1028667 GCA_964033795.1 Lymnaea stagnalis
GCCTTGTCACTACGCTGAATGTTTCGGCCTTGTCACTACGCTGAATGTTTCGGCCTTGTCACTACGCTGAATGTTTCGGCCTTGTCACTACGCTGAGTGTTCCAGCCTTGCCACTACGCTGAGTGTTCCGCCTTGTCATTACGCTGAGTGTTCCAGCCTTGTCACTACGCTGAGTGTTCCGGCCTTGTCACTACGCTGAGTGTTCCAGCCTTGTCACTACGCTAAGTGTTCCGCCTTGTCACTACGCTGAATGTTTCGGCCTTGACACTACGCTGAGTGTTCCGGCCTTATCATTACGCTGAGTGTTCCGGACTTGTCACTACGCTGAGTGTTCCGGCCTTGACACTACGCTGAGTGTTCCGCCTTGTCACTACGCCTTGTTCTGAAACGAGGTACTCCCTATTTTAATAATTTCAGACTGAAAATAATCTTGAACTGTTACTGATACATTCCAGAGAGAAACACCTGATCAAATATTTAGGTTTTTCACATCTACCATCATATTTACAGTATCTTCAATGGAACCAACGCTATCGGCACCTATTTCCGTTTCCAAACCATCCACGTCATTTACTTGACATCAATCTCTTCCATTTGCAGTTCTATAGAATGAATGCTGTTGGTATCGGGCGAATCATTACCAATGGTAGGCTGAAGTACGTCTTTTGATGAACCCTGGTCATCACTTGGTTGATTGATATATCGAAGCATAGATCCTAGTAGTGACTTTAGTGAGTCACATCTTTTTCTTTTTTGCTTTTCGCTGCTGGTAGCCACTAGGCCGTTTAGATTTGTGCAGGCGTGTGGCATAATAGAATAATCTTCAACAATAAAAAGGCTTTGATTGCGTCGTGTTAGGGCAATAGGCTTTGTTATTTCTCAGACCGGAAAACGTCATAGCGTACTATTTTTAGAAGGTCGGCGGACAAATATTGCTTAAAACATGGCAGCTTATAGTGTGTTTCAGAATATCGTTGGGACGATCCTTGTATCTAGAGTTACTGTTACATCTGGTCGTAAGCGCAATGGAGTCCCATTTCAGAAAAAAAGAAGTAAAAAAAATGTGTAAAGTATTTCGTAAAATAGAGTTGTAAACAAGTTTCAGGGACACTCCGCTAACATAGTAATACTGAACAGTGTTGACATTTTGTCCGCGCTGAGTACCCGGGTGATAAGTAATGATGACATCAGTTCTATTAATAGATTTCCGCCATTAAATGACAAGCCCTATCACAAAACAACAGTCGTAGCACTATATAAAATACAACACACACAGGTGGCAAGTAA
Organism: Lymnaea stagnalis; assembly: GCA_964033795.1. Lineage (NCBI taxonomy): Eukaryota > Metazoa > Mollusca > Gastropoda > Lymnaeidae > Lymnaea > Lymnaea stagnalis. The sequence goes on from CAXITT010000147.1 coordinate 988,088, forward strand.
AACCCAGCAGTCGAAATATGACAATCGTGCTGAAATATTAAGGAGCGATGGTAATGAAGAATCGGCGAAAATATTAATTTTTTAGTATTTCTGTGTTTCGATATATTTGGTTTCAAAAACATATTTTTAAAAGAATGTAAACAAATTTTAAATAATTATTAAAAGATATTAGAAAACTTTGTAAAATATGTTTGGTTAACTCTATAAATGGGTCATTTTTAAACTTAAAAAAAAATAAAAATTCTACTGATTCGATTCATTCATGCACACAGAATTGCCCTACCAAATTGTATTTGGTATCAATGAAAAGTTTTATTTCTCAGAATTTAGATAATTATAGCCTCCTGTTACTTACGAAAGTTACCGCACACTTCAATCGGCGTGGAATCATGGTCAAACCTGAAATTTTTCTGATCTAATTATAGGGTCACCTTATTTCTGAGACATCAAATTTAACTTTTATTAAAGTCCGCATTTGGATTGGTTACACGTGTGGACAATGTACGTGTGATTGGTTATCCTTTATGAAATTCGGTTAGACCGAGCAGTGTGTGTTAGATCGAGCAGTGTGTGTTAGACCGAGCAGTGTGTGTTAGATCGAGCAGCGTGTGTTAGACCAAGCAGTGTGTGTTAGACCGAGCAGTGTGTGTTAGAACGAGCAGCGTGTGTTAGACCAAGCAGTGTGTGTTAGAACGAGCAGTGTGCGTTAGACCAAGCAGTGTGTGTTAGACCGAGCAGTGTGTGTTAGAACGAGCAGTGTGCGTTAGACCGAGCAGTGTGTGATAGACCGTGCAGTGTGTGTTAGAACGAGCAGTGCGTGTTCTGTAAATATGGTGTCACCCCTGGTATGGTGACACCCGTTGCGATCCGCACCCCCACACCCCCTAGCTACGCCACTTGATTTGGGAGGGGGGGGGGAGTAGAAATCTCGTGTAACATCACATATTTTTTCCACACATAAAACTTGAAATTGACAGAGATGTTAAACTTTCTGTTGTGATGGATGTATTCTGAGAGCAGATGTCAGTGTGATGGATGTATTCTGAGAGCAGAAGTCAGTGTGATGGATGTATTCTGAGAGCAGAAGTCAGTGTGATGGATGTATTCTGAGAGCAGAAGTCAGTGTGATGGATGTATTCTGAGAGCAGATATCAGTGTGATGGATGTATTCTGAGAGCAGATATCAGTGTGATGGATGTATTCTGACAGCAGAAGTCAGTGTGATGGATGTATTCTGAGAGCAGAAGTCAGTGTGATGGATGTATTCTGAGAGCATATGTCAGTGTGATGGATGTATTCTGAGAGCAGATGTCAGTGTGATGGATGTATTCTGAGAGCAGATGTCAGTGTGATGGATGTATTCTGACAGCAGAAGTCACGTTTATTTATTTAATAGTTTAATACTGAAGAGTGTTTTAATTTAAAATGTAATTAGTTTTTAATTTTTAAACAATTTTTTAAAGTTCAAAAGTGTAACGTATTTTATTTTTTATTTTTTTTTTTGGGGGGGGGGGGTGTTGTGGGGCTGAAATTTGTGACATATTGTGACAGGATGGAGTGAAGGGGTAAACATTGTAAAAAATAACGTGACTTCCTTTATAGACAATTTTTTTTTTTTTTTTTTTTTTTGGGGGGGGGGGATGTTGTGGGGCTGAAATTTGTGACATATTGTGACAGGATGGAGAGAAGGGGTAAACATTGTAAAAAATAACGTGACTTCCTTTATAGACAGTCCCTTATATCGGGCTACACTGTGTGGATATCTTCAAACCATAAAAATAGTTGAAAGTGATCAGACATTTGAGGAAAGTCCGGATGCCCGCACTTGAGCAGACAGAATCAAAGCCATAGATCAGAGTGATAGAATAACTAGTAACTTTGTTTAACGGGTCCCAAAAACTCAACAGACGTTAAATCCCCCCCCCCCCCCCCCCCCCCCCCCCCCCCCCCCGCCCTCTCCCCCAGCCACTCGGAGATGTAGCGTGCGCACTTCAGACATGACTTTCATCATAGACGGTGCACTCACTTTCATGGATTGCCATCAAACAGTTGAAATAGTTGAAATAGCGGGCATTAATTAGAAGACCATCTTCCTACGATGGGTCTAAGAAGCGAGAGTTATTCCCCTTTTTGTAACATAGTTGCGTGCAAAAGTCCAACTTTTAATTGAGTCTTTGCTCATTTTATTTTGAGAAGGGGTCAAAGGACACAAGATAATTTTGCGAAAAAGAATTTCCCTTTTGGGAAATAACTAGCTAATTTATTATTTTTATTATTATTTGGTCCTTAGCATCTGTTGTTTTTGGAGACTTGTTTAACGTACATTTGTATTATTTTTCATGTCTACAGATTATATAGATATAAGAAATTACATGTTTCTTTAATTTTGTTACGAAAGAAACTCTCCAAGCTAGTGACTGATAATGCGTGCACAATGTCTGAGATTTACTTGTTTCTTGTTTTGATTTCATTTTGAGCTACTACAAATACTTTGAAAAATACTTAGAAATATATATAGAATAAGACTTTTAAAAATTCAAAGAGAATAAAAAGCAATTTATACTTATGACTCATTTTTTAAAATATAAATAATCGCGTAATTTTCTATAAATTATGTCTGCATTCAAATCGGTTTTTTTTATGTTTACTTGATAAGATCTCAAATTTGGGCCTTGCTAAGGGCGGGCGAAATGGACACCCGCCCCGGGCGCCATCTTTAGAAGGTGTCAAAATCTTTCTTTTTCATTCAAAATATCTGTATTAATATATATATTATATACTTTTGTGGTGGGGAAAGGGGGGGGGGAGCGCCTAAATTCTGGCTTTTCCCCTGGCGCAGCGTACCCGCCCCGGGCGCCATCTTTAGAAGGTGTCAAAATCTTTCTTTTTCATTCAAAATATCTGTATTAATATATATATTATATACTTTTGTGGTGGGGAAAGGGGGGGGGGGAGCGCCTAAATTCTGGCTTTTCCCCTGGCGCAGCGTTTCCTTATCTTGACCCTGTCTACAATAACATTCTCTTATCAGATGATCACTATACAAGGCACGTTTGCGTCATTTACCTGGTGGTCGTACGCGCGTAATAACCTGGTGACGACAAATAAAGCATCATGATAAACTTTAAACTAACATACTAAAGAATGGTTTTAAAGACGCCCATTAGTATTTCCGGGGCGCCGCTCTGCAGGCGACTCGATTGCATCTCTGCCTTTTTTTTTCAGCTTTTGGAATAGTTTTGAGTTTTTTAAATATTTTCTTTGGAATTAAAGGCGTGTTCTTTTGGACAGATAAGTTCTTATATGTGTGTTCTTTTGGACAGATAAGTTCTTATATGTATGTTCTTTTGGACAGATATGTTCTTATCTGTATGTTCTTTTGGACAGATATGTTCTTATCTGTATGTTCTTTTGGACAGATATGTTCTTATCTGTATGTTCTTTTGGACAGATATGTTCTTATATGTATGTTCTTTTGGACAGATATGTTCTTATAATGTATGTTCTTTTGGACAGATAATCTTGTGTCTTATCGTGATTCTCAACTGTAAAATGGCATTGGGCATTGGAAGTCGTGGGCTTGAACCAAAGTCACATCCGCCATATTGGCACCCAAGTATCCGCCATCTTGTACAATGACAGAGATCGAGGCAACAAACCAAAGACAAGTCGGCTACAGAGATTAGGATTATCCATAAAAGCCGGTAACTCAGTTCGAAAAAATTCATACTCTGACCACACAGTGGTTCATTCAAGAACGTAACAGCTTTTCTGACCTCACATTGGTTCACTCAAGAATGTAACAGCTTTTCTAACCACAAAATGATTCTCCAAACGCTTAGCTGCTGACAAGTTTTGGGGAACAGCAAAGTCTCAAGGACTTTCCAAAACGTGCAATGCAATCAAAACAAGTTTCAATTTATTTGGATTAACAACATCATCGTATCTTTTCTTTTAATGATATACGATACATAGAAGTTGCGAGTGAGACTGTCTTAATCTTAGTTGTTTATGATGAATGCTATAACAGAAAGTTAGACAAAGCCCTCAAAAACATATGATACCTGAATGTTGTTGCAGTTCGTAAATATAATGGGAAATGGTTTAATCAAGTGGTTGTAAAATCTGATTTTTATTTGGAGCCTTCGTAATTTATTTTTGATCAATTTTAATGTTCTTAATCTTGAAGATATTTTTTTTTAAGAAACAATTTTAAATATGCATGTTTGGGGGGGGGGGGGCACTGAAACTATTCCCATAACCTTATTGTTGATTAAATGAGAAAAATGACTTGACGTCCCATCATGGAGTCGTAAGTCAAGGACAGATTTATAAGTCAAGGTTAGAGTCGTATGAATGTAATGGACAATGTTGTATATCAAGGTCAGAGTTGGAGAAGTAAATAACATTAATGTCCGGTAAATATCTTTATTGCCTTTTTATTTACAGCTACCTCATATCCCATGTTACTATCTGTTGTGCCAAATTCTGTCCACCCAACCTCATCCCCCAGTATAGCATTAACTGTAAAAGCCGATATCATATTGTCTCTATCATTGTAACAATTTTAACGCGGGCAGAGATAATATTTTCATGTGCAGTGGTCTTCGCTGAAACGGTCGCCAAGGCGATGCTCTGCCTCCACTACATAGCACGTTCGGCGCTTTTCTGAAAACATCGAGAGTGTATGTGATCTTATTCACTTCAATCACATAGAGGCATTTGTTACAGTGGCTTCGTTGACAAGTTTTGGTTCCAATGCGTTCTTAAATAAGCACGTCCCTCCGGAATGACCAACTTTTGTGTCGGTTTGTGTGAGACAATATTTGATTGTTAACATGGTCTGCCATAAGGAAAGACTTTTTTGAGAAAAAAAATATTGCAGGCCATAAGGATGTTGAGATGAAAACCATTTGAGAACCACTATTTCTACATTAAATGTCAAGTAGAAGATAGTGAATTCATGGTAAGAAGAAGCTGTAGTAAAAAAAATAAAAAAGAAAGAATACAACTGTAATATTATAGTACTAACTTTTGAGGGTTTGCAGGCTGAATAAATAGGCACCTTGAAGAATGTGCACCTTGAAGAATGCGCACCCTGAAGAATGCGCACCTTGAAGAATGCGCACCCAGACAAGTCTACCCCCGGGTTTGCGTCTGAGTAGTTTTCAATTCTCATAAACGTCATTTCAAGCTGCAAAGAGTTGTTTGGTCTAGTTGGCGATACAAGTGTGGGTGGGGGGTGGTGGTTGGGGGGGGGGGGGGTGTTTACAATAAAAAAACAAGTTGTGGCGGGAAATCCATTCCGGCGGTTATTTAAGTTAAAAAAAAGAAATGTAAAAATTATTGTTCTCCAATTTGTTGAAGGATTGGTCTAGTTGGCGATACAAGTGTGGGTGGGGGGTGGTGGTTGGGGGGGGGGGGGCTGTTTACAATCAAAATACAAGTTGTGTCAGGAAATCCATTCAGCTGCTTATATAAGTTAACATAAAGAAATGTACAAGTTATTGTTCTCCAATTTGTTGAAGGAGGAGAAAAGGTCTTAGGCAAGCACAAAAGCAACTGAGTAAACAGACTTGCTTGACTGATAGGCACTGACGTCACATACTTGCTTGACTGATAGGCAATGACGTCGCAGATTTGCTTGACTGATAGCCATATCTGAGCTAAGGTTCATGACTATTGCAACAAAACAGTTTTTGTTTTAATATTATGAAAACAATTAGGAATTGTATAGTTTTAAAAAATTGAAACTCCAAACACAGGAATATAATTAACCAATAAAGGTATACACAGCGATCTATTTATTACATTTCCTAGTAATAGCGCACAATTTTCATCGGATACTTAAACAGATTTTACGATATTTTGCCTTCATTTTCAAAGTCCTGAAACAGTTTAGTCATGAGTCTAGTCTCTGTGGTATTCTATAACATGTATGTAGGTAACAAACGTAGAAAAGATCTTTTCTTATACTATACTGAATCAATGTCTTTTCCTTGCGTGGAAAATTTAATGTTAGAGGGCACACACTTTAGTGTCTCTAAAATCAGGGTTTCATATTTGGACACATAAATTGAGATCTTGATCGAGAAGTTCCAGAATTGGACACCTGATTAAATCAAACATACTTGATATCAATAAATCTGGTAGTGTATCAGTGGTGACTTGCTCATCCTTGTTTGCTCTCCTAACCAACTATCGGTGTTGGTGCGGGCATTATTTTATTAACGTACACACTGAATGTAGAAACAAAAAATAATTAATATATTACAATATTAGGATCATAGAGGGTCATAGATCATTTAGTATAAAGCATTACATTATTTACACCAGTATTGATATGATTGAGATACTAAAACAGGCCTGTATGCAGGGACGTAGGACTCAGCCAAAGAAGTGCAGAAGGGGGTACCTAGAACGTTTTGAAACGTGAAAATTGAAATGGTGGCATTTAGAGTTAATGTGCATTATTAAGGCGATGAAATGTTAGCGAAATGGTGGCATTTAGAGTTAATGTGCATTAGGCGATGAAATGTTAGCGAAATGGTGGCATTTAGAGTTAATGTGCATTATTAAGGCGATGAAATGTTAGCGAAATGGTGGCATTTAGAGTTAATGTGCATTATTAAGGCGATGAAATGTTAGCGAAATGGTGGCATTTAGAGTTAATGTGCATTAGGCGATGAAATGTTAGCGAAATGGTGGCATTTAGAGTTAATGTGCATTATTAAGGCGATGAAATGTTAGCGAAATGGTGGCATTTAGAGTTAATGTGCATTATTAAGGCGATGAAATGTTAGCGAAATGGTGGCATTTAGCGTTAATGTGCATTATTAAGGCGATGAAATGTTAGCGAAATGGTGGTATTTAGAGTTAATGTGCATTATTAAGGCGATGAAATGTTAGCGAAATGGTGGCATTTAGAGTTAATGTGCATTATTAAGGCGATGAAATGTTAGCGAAATGGTGGCATTTAGCGTTAATGTGCATTATTAAGGCGATGAAATGTTAGCGAAATGGTGGCATTTAGAGTTAATGTGCATTATTAAGGCGATGAAATGTTAGCGAAATGCGAAAAAAAATAACTTACACCTTTAATTCTTTTATATTGTTGTAGATTTTTTTTAAAAGTTCCATTATTTTACTAGGTTAGCAAAGTACAGCTGTCGCATATCGTATGTACATTTTAGAAATCAAATGTCTCTACTTAGAACTACGGCTCATAAAGTAAACTTCTGTTATTTCTATTATTCGAATTAGTGTTACGTGTTGCCATAGTCTTAGGCTTAAAGACGATGTTACTACGGCGAAAGCGTATGGGTAAACAGGTCTGCGAAACTTTTGAAATAAACAAATATATATATATATATAGTATAGCGCCCATTGCAAGTCATTCCACATGTGGTTCTTTAATATGGCATCTCCATAAAAATCACCACAGATTGAGGATCGCTGTAATACAGCCAATGACGATGTTAACTTGCCAATGCCCTCGACGAATCCTCGGCTTACTTTCACTTGGAAATCTCCAGGTGGAAAGCGAGACAAAATTCATTCCAGTGTAAATTACTCGTGGCCGGCTGTCGGCTGAGTGGTAGAGCGAGGCATCTTTACAAAGTGTTCCCTTCAATAAGCGATGCTCACTTGCGTCTATGAGGATGGAGGGGCTGTGGGCCGCTCTTTTAACGGCTTAGGAAATTAAGAAGCCGCTTCAACTGCAGGCCCGGCACTGGAGCATCTAAGGGGAAGGAGGATTAAGTGAGGGCTTTGAAGAGGCGAAGGATGAAGGGGAGGTGTAACGAGCGAGGTGCACCACTTCTTCTTACCGAATTGACTTGTTTTATTATGGCAGTTATTAGACGGTTCTCAAATCGCAGTGATTCGACAGATTTATGAGACAAAAAATATAACTTTGCAGTCAATGTGACATTTTGTCTGATTTCCAGGTCGAATAAAGTATTTGGAAGTGGACTTTGACCTTTTCCAGTCGTCTGCAACCAGTGACTTTGGAACCAAATGTTGCTCTTTGAAGGATTAGATGCAACCAGTGACTTTGGAACCAAATGTGGCTCTTTGAAGGAGTAGATGCAACCAGTGACTTTGGAGCTAGATGTGGCTCTTTGAAGGAGTAGATGCAACCAGTGACTTTGGAGCCACATGTGGCTCTTTGAAGGAGTAGATGCAACACTTTTTAAAAACTAATCAGAAGTGACATTTTTTAAAAATCCTCCCTTGCTTGCAAGTTATTATTTATAAAAAAGTGGCCCCTCCACCAAAAACTGTTTGCCGCCCCCTGACTTAGTCCCTGTCATCGACCTGAGTGTTCGTGTAGACGCATCATGTACCAAGGCAGGGGCATAGCTAGGGTTGGGGCCATCCGAAGCGGGCCAAACTGTTTGCCGCCCCCTGACTTAGTCCCTGTCATCGACCTGAGTGTTCGTGTAGACGCATCATGTACCAAGGCAGGGGCATAGCTAGGGTTGGGGCCATCCGAAGCGGGCCAAACTGTTTGCCGCCCCCTAACTTAGTCCCTGTCATCGACCTGAGTGTTCGTGTAGACGCATCATGTACCAAGGCAGGGGCATAGCTAGGGTTGGGGCCATCCGAAGCGGGCCAAACTGTTTGCCGCCCCCTAACATAGTCCCTGTCATCGACCTGAGTGTTCGTGTAGACGCATCATGTACCAAGGCAGGGGCATAGCTAGGGTTGGGGCCATCCGAAGCGGGCCAAACTGTTTGCCGACCCCTGACTTAGTCCCTGTCATCGACCTGAGTGTTCGTGTAGACGCATCATGTACCAAGGCAGGGGCATAGCTAGGGTTGGGGCCATCCGAAGCGGGCCAAACTGTTTGCCGCCCCCTGACTTAGTCCCTGTCATCGACCTGAGTGTTCGTGTAGACGCATCATGTACCAAGGCAGGGGCATAGCTAGGGTTGGGGCCATCCGAAGCGGGCCAAACTGTTTGCCGCCCCCTGACTTAGTCCCTGTCATCGACCTGAGTGTTCGTGTAGACGCATCATGTACCAAGGCAGGGGCATAGCTAGGGTTGGGGCCATCCGAAGCGGGCCAAACTGTTTGCCGCCCCCTCTTCCCCGAAAAAGAAATACAATCGTCCGGATAGTCATACCCTCAATATAACAGAAAAAGTGCCCCCCAGGGGCGGGCCGCCCTCTCCGTGTAGCCCCCTCCTGCACCATCCTGTACCAAGGTAGCGTAACTCTGTGGGACGAAAATAATGAATTATGGACCACTCAGGACGTCTGACGGTGAAAGCGGTATTTATATTGGAGACATCATGACTTCCAACAACGACAACGGATGTAGGAGAAAGGCGCTCCGAAGTTTTTCATCCCAATTTATTGTATTGAAGTTAAATTTAGTAGCAAAGTCATTTTTCTTCACTTATCTTGTTGGTTATGATAATACGTTTAAACAAAACGCAACGCGTTGTTTTCGTGTTTACTTTGTGTGTGTGTGTGTGTGTGTGTGTGTGTGTGTGTGTGTGTGTGTGTGTGTGTGTGTGTGTGTGTGTGTGTGTGTGTGGGTGGGTGTGTGCGTGCGTGCGTGCGTGCGTGTGTGCGTGACGTTGTTTTCGTGTTTACTTTGTGTGTGTGTGTGTGTGTGTGTGTGTGTGTGTGTGTGTGTGTGTGTGTGTGTGTGTGTGTGTGTGTGTGTGTGTGTGGGTGGGTGCGTGCGTGCATGCGTGCGTGCATGCGTGCGTGCATGCGTGCGTGCGTGCGGAATTAGATGGTTAAAATTTCCATTATATTATTATTATTTCCATAAAGCGTGGAAGATTTTTTCCAAAGATAGGTGTCTCAGTGTGAGCACCACTGACGAGAAAGAGGTGATAATTTTCTATGATGTAAAAGCAAATAACCCCCCTCCCCTGACAATGTTATCGACCCTCATAAAGTTCAAGTTTTTTAGCCAGACTTTTCTAGAGATACATTCTAAGGAAAGTGGATTCTATTAACATCAAGCGAAATCCAACCAGTCCACTTCATGGCCTTTAAAAACCACAAGTTAAATCCCTTTCCTCGCTAAAAAAAGTTTATGTTGATCTTAGTGGCTAGGAAATTTCAACGTGCAATTTAAGAAGAGCACTACAAACATTAAAAGCAGTTATAATTTACTATAATTTGTTATAATTTGTTACAATTTTACCACCAACTATATATAAATATCGAAGTAACTATTCGGACCCGGGTCCGAGAAGTGTGAGGTTGAGATAAAAATTTAAAAAAAAATGTTATTGTTAGGTGGTAAGACAAAATTTGGTATCAAATTAAAGATAATTGAAAGGACTATATGTTTGTAAACTTATTTCTTCCGTTTAACTAAAATAAACTACCACAGTTGACATCCGAATAACATAGTGTTTAAAGGGACCCGGGTCCGAATAGCGGCGCTGCGTGTCCGGGTCCATTTTGATTAAATGCTGTGGTAGACAATGTAGTGGTTGACAATTTAGTGGTTGACAGTGTAGCGGTAGACAGTGTAGAGAGTCCCATTTATTATATACGTATAGTAAATGCAATGAGTAAAATACACACTGGCACGTGCCCGACTGCCTCCACCGTCTTTGAATCCCCCCCCCCTTACGAAGGTATCGACCCCCCTCCCGCATCCCTTTTTTATCCTGGGTCCTTCTCAGCGACATCCTCTAAACGTATACTTACATGAATGGATCCTCTTATGACTCCAGGACTCCAAGACTCCAGTATTTCGGTGACGGGCGAGGAGTGGAATCAAGGGAATCTCTCGCCTTTGATGTCAGAGTTAATGGAGCTTAAGTCGTTACAGCTATGAGATCCACCCCTCCCCACCCCCCGCCCACCTCGACCCCTTCGTGCTCATTACATGCTTGCGTGAGGCTTGGGCTGAGTGGGGGGTTCTCAAACATTTTAATACGGGGGCTAATAACACTGTCCCTCAAACACTGTTTGGGCCGGACATTATGTATATATTATAGACATAGTCTTTATATTTTATTTTAAGATATGGATGGACTCCTTTGTTATCTTATTGTCATAATTCAAAAACATTGGAGGGAGTGGGATGCACTATTTAAAATAAAGCATCACTTAGATCAGCGTTAAGTTTTAAGCATTTAAAGTGGGCCTGTCTACTTTTTGCTTGATAGGTGGTCATGGCCCATTTGATATTAATTGTCATTGCCACCATGGTAGGCGTATGTTGGACTTTGGGGGCGGGAGGGGGGCAAGTTAAGGACCCCTATAGTTGGCATCTAAAGCAGCGGGGCCCTGGTTTGAGGAACCCTGAGCTGGAAGATGGGGGTAGAGACAGTTCACGCTTGTTTTCACTGGCACGTCTGAGACGTGGGGGTGGGGGGGGTGATGCTTGGGTCGTCACACCTGTTCCACTTGTGCGCGTGCCGTCCGCGCGGCATTTATTAATGGAACTCTCTGGTCATGGAGTGGAGATTTTCATGGCTAACATAATGGTAGGGGTGGAAAACAATTTGGGTGGAGTGGGGGAGGGGGTCAGCCCGATGGACCGTGTCAAAGGATAAAACTATTTATTATTATCACATGGCTATCTGGTGGGTTACTGTTATGTTTTTGATTTTATGTTTGTATTTAAGATAATAATTTTATAACATATATTTGTATTTAAAATAATAAGCTTATAACATATGTTTGTAATTAAGATAATAACTTTATAACATCTGTTTGTATTTAAGATATTATGTTTATAATATCTTTTTGTATTTAAGATAATAAGCTTATAACATCTGTTTGTATTCAAGATAATAAGTTTATAACATCTGTTTGTGTTTAAGATAATAAGCTTATAAAATCTGTTTGTATTCAAGATAATAAGCTTATAACATCTGTTTGTATTTAAGATAATAAGTTTATAACATATGTTTGTATTTAAGATAATAAGTTTATAACATATGTTTGTTTTTAAGATAATATGTGTATAACATATGAATAGTATGCAATTAGCAAGTTGATTTCTTCAGAGACTCTTCTTGGTGACACACATGATACGCTCAGTCCAAAAAACCATTCATGAGCAACGGTATGCCACAGTTGTCTATCCGTTGGTATCGTCCACCAGAGCAGTGACCAAAGCATTCATTCATTGCCGTAATCGAGCAGAGAATACATTTTTTTTAGTCTTTGAATTATTTCAATAGTAACCACCAATAATTAAAATATTTTGAAGACGAAAATAAAATAAAAAGACGAGAACCGTTTAGTGAATGTTCCAAATTAAGGGAACCGTTTAGTGAATGTTCCAAATTAAGGGAACCGTTTAGTGAATGTTCCAAATTAAGGGAACCGTTTAGTGAATGTTCCAAATTAAGGGAACCGTTTAGTGAATGTTCCAAATTAAGGGAACAGTTTAGTGAATGTTCCAAATTAAGGGAACCGTTTAGTGAATGTTCCAAATTAATGAAACCGTTAAGTGGCAGACAATGTAGTGGCAGACAATGTAGTGGCAGACAATGTAGTGGCAGACAATGTAAAAATCAATGCCGATGATGTTAGCCATGCAGCCCTGAGAAAACTGCTCCAAGGCAACCGCTTCGTCCCTGCTACAACGCCAACAAGTTGCGTTATAGTGGAAATCCAATGTTGAAACTCTCTTATAGGGCATCCGAAGTTTCCGTGGGAAGGGTAGGGGAAGATATTAGGACGTTAATGTACCATCCCGTCTCCGGACGGACATCGGTGCACCGGACATCCCCGGGCGGGTAAAGCCTCCATCTACAAATCCGTAGGTGGGAGTGGTCCAGGTCCCGGGAAGTCCCTGGCTCCTGGGTCAGGGAGACCCAGCGTCTGGGCTGTGGGGAGTGCGTCAGGAAGGGCATCATGAGCTCACCGACACCATGCATTTCCAAATCTGGTTTTTTTTTTTAGTAGATGTTCCAAGTTAAGGGAACCGCTTAGTGGATGTTACAAATTAAGGGAACCGTTCCAAGTTATAAATGGAAGTTGCAATGACAATCGCTGGCGTCCCGTCACAATGTGACGATGGAGTTGGCTTCGGAGGACGAAATCCACATGGCCTGGGATTATACTTCAAGGATTATAAGCTGGTTCCCAAATCGCCTCTCTTCACGCCGCTGGGTAACAGCTTGGCACCAGGAGTTGTCGGAATGTTTCATTGTGCCAATGTTATCCGCCTTTCGGGACTCCATCTCCGGGTTTGATTTCAGATGAGTTGCCGTCCAAGGTTAACGAGTCCCATCTACCCGGGGTGCTGGTTGTGTTTTTTGCTTGACTGGGCTCTTGCTGGAGTTGAACTCCAGACCACCAACTTGAGATTTGCTCAGTTTAGACCACTCGACCACCCAGCTTCCTTGTTAAGTGTTTGTGCGCCTCTTTGTAACATACAGAACTGCCATGAATATGCGCAGGGTCGGCTCAAGGTACCAGCAACTTGGGGAGTTGCACAGGGCACCATGTGCTTAGGGCACCATCGATGATCTTCCAAAATAGAAAAACCAATGCACTTGGGTGCCATGTAAGATAAATAGAAAGTGTGATCAGAGTTTTTGCTTATCTAAAGACAAGAACAAAATGACTTTGGTAGTCGAATTGTTCATACTGTCCACGGTAGTCGAATTGTTCATACTGTCCACGGTAGTCGAATTGTTCATACTGTCCACGGTAGTCGAATTGTTCATACTGTCCACGGTAGTCGAATTGTTCATACTGTCCACGGTAGTCTAATTGTTCATACTGTCCATGGTAGGCTGATTGTTCATACTGACTACTGAAGGCTAATTGTTCATACTGACTATGGAAGGCTAATTGTTCATTCTGTCCACGGTAGGATAATTGTTCATACTGCCCACAGTTGGCTAATTGTTCATACTTCCCATGGTAGGCTAATTGTTCATACTGCCCACATTAGGCTAATTGTTCATACTGTCCACGGTAGGTTAATTGTTCATACTGTCCACGGTAGGCTAATTGTTCTTACTGCCCATGGTAGGCTAATTGTTCATACTGCCCACAGTAGGCTAATTGTTCATACTGTCCACGGTAGGTTAATTGTTCCTACTGTCCACGGTAGGCTAATTGTTCATACTGCCCACAGTAGGCTAATTTTTATACTGCCCAGAGTAGGCTAATTGTTCATACTGCCCACATTAGGCTAATTTTCATACTGTCCATGGTAGGCTAATTGTTCATACTGCCCACAGTAGGCTAATTGTTCATACTGTCCACGGTAGGTTAATTGTTCATACTGTCCACGGTAGGCTAATTGTTCATATTTCCCTTGGTAGGCTAATTGTTCATACTGCCCACATTAGGCTAATTTTTATACTGTCCACGGTAGGCTAATTGTTCATACTGCCCACGGTAGGCTAATTGTTTATACTGCCCACGGTAGGCTAATTGTTCATACAGTCCACGGTAGGCTAATTGTTCATACTGCCCACAGTAAGCTAATTGTTCATACTGCCCACAGTTGGCTAATTGTTCATACTTCCCATGGTAGGCTAATTGTTCATACTGCCAATTGTAGGCTAATTGTTCATACTGCCAACGGCAGGCTAATCGTTTATACTGTCCACGTTAGGCTAATTGTTCATACTGTCCACGGTAGGCTAATTGTTCATACAGTCCACGGTAGGCTAATTGTTAATACTGCCCACAGTAAGCTAATTGTTCATACTGCCCACAGTTGGCTAATTGTTCATACTTCCCATGGTAAGCTAATTGTTCATACTGCCCACAGTTGGCTAATTGTTCATACTACCCATGGTAGGCTAATTGTTCATACTGCCCATTGTAGGCTGATTGTTCATACTGCCCACGGCAGGCAAATCGTGTATACTGCCCACGGTAGGCTAATTGTTCATACTGCCTACAGTAGGCTAATTGTTCATACTGCCCACGGTCGGCTAATTGTTCATACTGTCCACGGTAGGCTAATTGTTCATACAGTCCACGGTAGGCTAATTGTTAATACTGCCCACAGTAAGCTAATTGTTCATTCTGCCCACAGTTGGCTAATTGTTCATACTTCCCATGGTAGGCTAATTGTTCATACTGCCCACGGTAGGCTAATTATTCATACTGTCCACGTTAGGCTAATTGTTCATACTGTCCACGGTAGGCTAATTATTCATACTGTCCACGTTAGGCTAATTGTTCATACTGTCCACGGTAGGCTAATTGTTCATACTGTCCACGTTAGGCTAATTGTTCATACTGTCCACGGTAGGCTAATTGTTCATACTGTCCACGTTAGGCTAATTATTCATACTGTCCACGTTAGGCTAATTGTTCATACTGTCCACGGTAGGCTAATTATTCATACTGTCCACGTTAGGCTAATTGTTCATACTGTCCACGGTAGGCTAATTGTTCATACTGTCCACGTTAGGCTAATTGTTCATACTGTCCACGGTAGGCTAATTGTTCATACTGTCCACGTTAGGCTAATTATTCATACTGTCCACGTTAGGCTAATTGTTCATACTGTCCACGGTAGGCTAATTATTCATACTGTCCACGTTAGGCTAATTGTTCATACTGTCCACGGTAGGCTAATTGTTCATACTGTCCACGGTAGGCTAATTGTTCATACTGTCCACGTTAGGCTAATTATTCATACTGTCCACGTTAGGCTAATTATTCATACTGTCCACGTTAGGCTAATTGTTCATACTGCCCACGGTAAGCTACTTGTTCATACTGCCCACGGTAGGCTAATTATTCATACTGTCCACGTTAGGCTAATTATTCATACTGCCCACGGTAAGCTAATTGTTCATTCTGCCCACAGTTGGCTACTTGTTCATACTGCCCACGGTATTCTTTTTGCTCATACTCTCCAAATACAAGTTAAGAAAAACAAAATTTTTGTTTATTTAAAACAACAACCTAGTACTAAACTCATATTCTAGTCCCACGATTTTTCCTTGCAACCAATTTTATGATTTTCTTAGAAGGGACGCCAAAGTTAAGCTTGCACAGGGCGCGAGCAACCATAGGACCGGCCCTGGATGTGCGCACCATGTTACACTGATAGCTTGTGCACCACTTTTTGGCATACAGCATTGTCGACCAAAGTGACATTTGTGCTGTTTCCAGGGATGCTGCAGTTGTCAGAGACAGTGCTATCTGCCTCAAGGAAGGCGCAATTTCAGTTTTCGTTATTTCCAGGTTTCACTGTATACGATTACCTAGTAATGTCAAATATCGCCACACGTAGCTGAGGAGCACCAAACAATGTTTATAGAAAATCCTATTTTGAGCAAATCAATGAAAGGGGAACCGTGCTTAACATGGACATGGGCATTCTTTCTCTTTTCTTTCCTTTGCTAGAATCAACTTTAGTTTTTATTAACTTTTCTGATTATTGTTTGGTTTATTTTGCGTGCATGTGTGTGTGTGTCATTGAAATATTTATTAAATTGCTGCGTCTCCTGGGTCCTAAAGGAAACTTTTCGTTGTTTTCGTGTAAGCCTTGTTGTTTCAGCTGTCAAAACTCTCTCAAGTTCAATCCTTGATGACTATCCCCTAATTGATGGATTTTTCCCCCTAATTTGCTCCCATATTTCGACTTAATATTTCAGTGTAACTTCATGGGTCTGACTAAAAGGACTTAACACACGATCAATTTTACCCAATTAGAGTTCCACTATCTCATGATAATAAGCACGGTAGTCATTTATACTTTGAAAGAATTATGACTTGCGTCTTTTTTGCCAAAAATGCCTCCCACCGCAATAGAGAGAAAAAAGTTCCGCCACGGTCTGCCCCATCTTCCCCCTTCCCTTCTTACGGAACCGGTTGGTTGCTAGAAATGTTATAAATTTTTATTGGGGTTGTCAATGGAAATGTTACATATAACGTAATGAGGGGAAGGGTTGGGTCAAGAATTTTTATAGTTTTATTTTATTCAAAATGAGCACGGCCCCCTTTTAACACAACCTCTAATTTTTTTGTTATTGTTATGTTACTGAGGGGGGTTGGTAGCTCGGTTGATAATTTTATAACATCCAATGTACAGACACTTATTTTAGAGCTACTTATTGTTTGGGACACATTGTAAAATGCACTGGACGGAATCCATCAGATTTAAAGAAAACCAACTATCTTTACAACTTTTGGTTTTCAATGTCTCCACAATCTATATACATCTAACATCGTATGTGACTGTCTCCATAATCAATATGCATGTAACTTCCTTGTGGCTTTAAGTCAGGGGTTGGAGACTATATTTTGTCTTGATCCAAAACATGTATTTGTTTGCGTCAACGTTACTCCCCGATTTGAAATAAAGAAAGTCATAGACTCTTAACATTAAAACTGGTTTATAAAAGTGGGGATATGGAGAAACAATAATAAAGATATAAAGTACGAAATAAACCAGTTACCAAATAAAACCTCATTATGGAACAATAGAAATTTTTTAAAGGGAAAATTTCACTTCACAATTTTTGGAAAGTATGTTCCCTCTGATTAGATCTATGTCTGCAAACATTTTGTGCGGTGAGCCCAGGCCCAGGTTGTGGTACCGTGCTAGATAAGACCACTGTATTGATAATAAGAAGAAGAAGAAGAAGAAGAATACAGTGACAAAATTGGGGGCTTTTTTTTTTTTTTTTACATTAAATCCTTAATATAAACTTCGCTTGGTTTGTGTCTTCACATTGACTCGTTGCCATGGTTCAACTCAAAACAAAATTTTACTAGAATTGATAATAAGAAGAAGAAGAAGAAGAAGAATACAGTGACAAAATTGGGGGCTTTTTTTTTTTTTTTTTTACATTAAATCCTTAATATAAACTTCGCTTGGTTTGTGTCTTCACATAGACTCGTTGCCATGGTTCAACTCAAAACAAAATTTTACTAGATAATTTATTCAAGATGCCTTGAGTTCAAATTGTTTTATGTATGTGCTGAAAATGTACAATGCAATATAAAAAAAAACCATTTCAATTTGTTTTGATCAATAAGAGAATCTTACACTTGATGTCTGCAGGCATGGTCTGTGTAGGTTTGGGAAGCACTTGATGTCTGCAGACATGGTCTGTGTAGGTTTGGGAAACACTTGATGTCTGCAAGGAATGTTCTATATAGGTTTGGGAAACACTTGATGTCTGCAGGCATGTTCTATATAGGTTTGGGAAACACTTGATGTCTGCAGGCATGTTCTATATAGGTTTGGGAAACACTTGGTGTCTGCAGGCATTTTCTATATAGGTTTGGGAAACACTTGATGTCTGCAGCCATGGTCTATGTAGGTCTGAGCCAGCTCGTGATCAATGCTACTTGTGGATTGTCCACATTTTTAGACCAGACAGAACAAAACCAAAGTCTGAGAACTGATCCCCCCCCCCATCCTTCACCCTTAAATTCCTGGCTCATGTGACGTATAGAAATGCGTCGTACATTTATCCGCCACACGACGACTTGCCCTGGTTGGCTGATAGCAATATGATGCTGTGTAACTGTAGAGACCAAACATGAGACTGACCACCTTTGTTTTAATGTCCTGTTAATTTTGTCTATGTCTAATCGTGTGGTCGGTCTGAGACCATGAATGGCACTTCATAAATAATGTTGTAAAACTATGGTTAAATCTAGATACTATTGTTGTAAGACATGTGTTAGGAAATAACTTACGCCTTACAACTATTTATGACTTAATTGTCTTTTCTATCAGCGATTTTCTAACAAAAAATCATAATAATTCATTTAATATTTGATTGCAACAAAGATGGCATGACGGCGACTGAAAGACGAAGTTAAAATCAGGTAATTCTTGTATGATGAACAAAGAGAGATACCAGATAGTGGGAGGAGCTTAATGCAATCCAAGCATTTTCGGAGGGCTCTTCCGAATGATGGATGCGTTTGACGTAGAATCTTCTCTTCCGATTGGATGAATTCAAAACGCACGTGAGCTGTTCAAATGGCCGCTCTTTCTCTGACCTTTCTGTGGGCCAACCCTCTTTTTTTTTTTTTTCCTCTTTTTTTTTTTTTTTGACGAGCGAACACCTCTGACAGACTGCGGCACGAAGCTCCCGTGTAGTACCAGAACCGGAAGTGATACATCCCAGGTCTTATCTCGCCATCAAGGCTGCAGGGGTGAGAGGTTAATGGGCTGTTGATGAGATGTAACGAAACAGCCAACGGGCTAACTGTTCGCGCTGTCAGTGAGACGCTCCCTGCCCCCAGGAGGTATTTTCCTGGGCACCTCAAACATTGACTGCCGCTGTGTTCACGGTGGATGGACTGATTACCGTCCTTACATAGCTAGTCGGCACGACAAGGCGATCGGATTATCTTTCTATTTGCGTGATATCAGCTGATTTGGTTACCTGGTGAGCAGTTAGTTGGACTAGACTTGATTAACAGGTAGAAATGCATGTCACCTCCAAGGTTTGATGAAGAGGTTTACAGATCAGTAATACTACGTACGACAAAGTCTGACGACCAGGTCGATTTCTTGAAGATCTGTGCATGTCAGTGTTGACAAGATCTTTGCATGTCAGTGTTGACAAGATCTTTGTATGTCAGTGTAGACAAGATCTGTACATATCATTGTTGACAAGATCTATGCATGTCAGTGTTGAGCAAATCTGTGCATGTCAGTGTTGACCAAATCTGTGCATGTCAATGTTGACAAGATCTGTGCATGTCATTGTTGACAAGATCTGTGCATGTCAGTGTTGACAAGATCTGTGCATGTCAGTGTTGACAAGATCTGTGCATGTCATTCTTGACAAGATCTGTGCATGTCATTGTTGACAAGATATATGCGTATCATTGTAGACAAGATCTGTGCATGTCATTGTTGACAAGATCTGTGCATGTCATTGTTGACAAGATCTGTGCACGTCATTGTTGACAAGATCTGTGCATGTCATTGTAGACAAGATCTGTGCATATCATTGTTGACAAGATCTGTGCATGTCATTGTTGACAAGATCTGTGCATGTCATTGTTGACAAGATCTGTGCATGTCAGTGTTGACAAGATCTGTTGTATGTCACTGTTGACAAGATCTGTGCATGTCAGTGTTGATAAGATCTGTTGTATGTCACTGTTGACAAGATCTGTGCATGTCAGTTTTGACAGCAAAAGAGATAAAAGTTTAAATTTTATTACTGGCACTTGTCCTTGGTTATTTAAACAAAAAATTATATTTCTGCTTAAGACTTAAGAATATATTTTAAATCTTTTATTAAGAATCCTCGATTCTTACTCGTTGCATAAAACATCATTCTATCTATCTAATCTATCTAATCTATCTAATCTATCTAATCTATCTAATCTATCTAATCTATCTAATCTATCTATCTATCTATCTATCTATCTATCTATCTATCTATCTATCTATCTATCTATCTATCTATCTATCTATCTATCTATCTATCTATCTATCTATCTATCTATCTATCTATCTATCTATCTATCTATCTATCTATCTATCTATCTATCTATCTATCTATCTATCTATCTATCTATCTGTCTGTCTCTCTTTCTTTCTGTCTGTCTTTCTTTCTGTCTGTCTATCTGTCTGTCTATCTGTCTGTCTGTCTGTCTGTCTGTCTGTCTGTCTGTCTGTCTGTCTGTCTGTCTGTCTGTCTGTCTGTCTGTCTGTCTGTCTGTCTGTCTGTCTGTATGTCTATCTATCTATCTACATGTCTGCCTGTCTGTCTGTCTGTCTGCCTGTCTGTCTGTCAATCTAATGTTTTTCTGCGCTCCTTTATTAACTCTCACAGTTTCTCTGTCCGTCTCTGGACGTTTCTCTCTTTTTATCCCCCCCCCCTTTTTTTTCCGTATTCTCCGTCTCATGTCACGTGTTCTATGTGTCCATGTTTGTACCGTGGGATAGTTGGACCTATTTAACACGTGCCGGTCTGCGATGACCTTAATGCCCAGGTCGTGCGTGAATTAAGCCTTACATAACAATTACAGCAGAACCCCGCTATATCACGACTCCGTACAACGTGAATTCATATGAATTTCGGTGATGTCATGGCTCCAGCGCCGGCTCAAGGTACCGGGCATCTCGGAGTTGACCGGAGCGCCATCTGCTTAGGGCGCCATTAACGATCATCTAAAACAGGAAAAGGCATTGCATGTGGGCCCCAAGGAAGACAAATAGAAAGTGCAATCAAAAGATTTGCTGATCTGAAGGCAAGGAAAAAATCGTTTTTTTTTCCTTGCAAATTGTTTTTATAATTCTACTTAAAAAGGGCGTGCCGAGGAAAAGCCGGGCCAAGGGTGGAGCATGGAAATGGTTACCCTCGATTTGCAGAAAATAGTGGCACCCCGGGCCGACCAGTCAAAAACACGCTTTTGAAGCCCCTTATGTTTGTGAAAAACATTGGCGTTGATCGTTCAATTCACTGATTATGTCGACTATAAGAAAGATCCTTTACTCCCACGGATGTTTGCGGAGGCGAGTGCCCCTTTCGCCCCCCAAATGGCACAGCCCATTGTTTATAAACTTTTGATTTTATACAAGTCATTCAGAAGTTTTCAACCATTTCCTTCGTGTGATTCACTGGAACAAACCATTAAAGTTTGCGACATACAGCACATATTTCAAAGATTTCTGTGAGGAGCGTATCGTCCCGGGGAACCTATTGTTGTGTTAGATTTTATTGGGGATTATAAAACTTCATGTTTATCTTAGGACAAGAGATACAAATATCATGTTTATCTTAGGTCAAGAGGTCACAGACATAATTTTTATCTTTGGACAAGACACCACAGTTATGGGATATCATTAACTTTAACTTCAATTCTTATAATTTCACATCGCTATGTTGCATCACACCGGTTTGAAAAAAAACACGCTTTTATAGACAGGGAAGTTTGTGTTATTTTGATAATTTCTTGCTATTACCAAGAATCAGTATTGTCAATGCTGTCAGTGATGTCAATGATGTCAGTGATGTCAATGATGTCAGTTTGTCAATGATGTCAGTGATGTCAATAAAGTCAATGATGGCCTATATGAAAGTCATCTAATGTGGTTGAATGATATCAGTGAATGATGGCAATGATGTGTTGTTTTTTTAATTAAAGTTGACAAGATCAACTTCTTCTAATGTTATTGTAAAACATAATTAAATTATCAATGTTATTCATTTTTTTATCATTCATTTTTTTTTATTCGTCTGACATTCGACATAAATTTTATTTTTTATTTCTATACGATATTCCTTTTTTAAATTATTATATTTTCTTTAATACTTTATTGTAAAGGTAAAATGAGATTGTATTAGTTTTCTTCATTCTATCATTGTATGGATTTTGATACTATCTTTATATGGATACTTTGATACTATCTTTATATAGATACTTTGATACTACCTTTATATAGATACTTTGATACCATCATTATATGGATACTTTGATACTATTTTTATATGCATACTTTGAAACTATCTTTATGTGGATACTTTGATACTATCTTATATGGATACTTTGATACTATCTTTATATGGATACAAACGCTGCGTCAGCGAGTGGTTGGTGTGCACTATAAAGTATTAAGGTTGCCGTGCTTTCCCCATGACCTGGTTCCAATAGCTCCACATTTTGTTAGTGACTTTTGGTTTTAAAAACAAAACAAAAAAGACTTTTAGAAATAATGCTACAGTCAACAATTTAAAGAAATATTATACATGTTGATAAACATGAATCATTTCAGTGACAGGCCTGGGCCTGCTAGTTAAGTATAACATGGCGTGCTTAAATAGCTGAGATGACACGTGACACGTGTTCTATATGAACACACCATTGAGAATTCTGGGATGTGCTAACTGCACGTGCTAATGACATCTAATGACATCTCATGACAGACGGTGGGTCACCGGACGAATCTCGGTTATGAGTAAGTTCGTCTTCAGACACGTTTGGGTTTTCTCCTCTACTTAAAGACAGAACAAGCAGAAATGGTTTAACTCGTGTTTTATAGTTCAAGTTTTTCATCCGACATATTAGCATTCTATTATCTAATATGGCACATCTCCGACATATTAGCATTCTATTATCTTATATGGCACATCTCCGACATATTAGCAATCTATTATCTTATATGGCACATCTACGACATATTAGCATTCTATTATCTTATATGGCACATCTCCAAAATATTAGCAATCTATTATCTTATATGGCACATGTCTGACATATTAGCAATATATTATCTTATATGGCACATCTCGGACATATTAGCATTCTATTATCTTATGTGGCACATCTCCGACATATTAGCACTCAGTTATCTTATATGGCACATCTACGACATATTAGCATTCTATTATCTTATATGGCACATCTCCGAAATATTAGCATTGTATTATCGTATGTGGCACATCTCGGACATATTAGCATTATATTATCTTATGTGGCACATCTCGGACATATTAGCATACCATTATCTTATATGGCAAATCTCCGGCATATTAGCATACTATTATCTTATGTGGCACATCTCCGACATATTAGCATGCTATTATCTTATATGGAACATCTCCGGCATATTAACATTCTTTTATCTTATATGGCACATTTATGACATATTAGCATTCTATTATCTTATGTGGCACATCTACGACATATTAGCATTCTTTTATCTTATATGGCACATCTCCGACATATTAGCTTTCTATCGCCAGCATCACACGTGACCGTTAATCTGAATACAAGGATAAAAACGTGAGTGTCTCCAGCTCAAGACTTCCCGTATGTCGGTATGAGAGTGTCTCCAGCTCAAGACTTCCCGTATGTCGGTATGAGAGTGTCTCCAGCTCAAGACTTCCCGTATGTCGGTATGAGGGCACCTTCAGGGAGTCCGACACAACACAATCTGTTATAACACAAATTTAGTTTTTGCTCGCCAGACACTGATGCGTAGCTTCCCATCTGCTACAGTTACTTTACACAACAGATATCCAAGTAACGTAAATTAGTAGAAACCCAATTAGTGCTCTCCCCCCCCCCCACAATGGAGGCCTCCGCAAACATTTATACGGCCCTGATCTATATCAATATTCTGATGTTCCACAAACATTTATCATCACATGATATTAAAAAGTAAATATTGCGCACCAAACACACTTGCGATATTTTTAAGAAGCTCATTTAGCGCAGTTATCGGGAATTTTATTAAGCGCACTATGTTCTTCGTCCGTCGAGGATTGACGCTGACCATCGAGTCGTCCGGTGACTGATGACTTGCTCTGGTGACATTTGTTTAAAGTGAGGAAGAGTCGCGCGGCGTCAACCTCACTCTCTCGTTCGGGTCCACCATATCCAGTGTCAAGACGACCAGGGATGGGTACGGTTGCAAGAGTTGTCATTGTATGCGCCTTACGGGACTCCAACTCCGGGTTTGAAATCAGAGTTTCCTTCTCTTAGATGAGTTGCCGACCAAGGTTAACGAGTCTCACCCACCCGGGGTGATGTTTTTGCGTGACCGCGCCCCCTTTGGCTGGACTTGAGGTTTGCTCAGTTTAGACCACTATAGAACTCACTAATGCTCCATAATTAATTCCATATTTAAAGACTTTATATTGATTGATACAACAAAATCAAGCAAAAATAACAAAACTACTATTTCATAATACAAAATTATAACACCCACAACGGTTAAACAACTATAAACGCTGTTAAACTTCGATAACAT
Source organism: Lymnaea stagnalis (assembly GCA_964033795.1). Taxonomy (NCBI): domain Eukaryota; kingdom Metazoa; phylum Mollusca; class Gastropoda; family Lymnaeidae; genus Lymnaea; species Lymnaea stagnalis. The sequence goes on from CAXITT010000147.1 coordinate 1,012,747, forward strand.
ACACAACTACATACACATCGATAACATACACAACTACATACACATCGATAACATACACAACTACATACACATCGATAACATACACAACTACATACACATCGATAACATACACAACTACATACACATCGATAACATACACAACTACAACGTACGATATTTTGAAGCGTGTTTTTTTGTTGTTTTTTTGTGGTCATGTTTGTTACATTGCTGTCTGGAATAAAATGTCCTTGTGGGAGTCGTCCACTGAGTGGCCAGTTTGAGACACGTCATCTTAGCCATGCCACAAATTCCCGAATGAGTTGAACGATGTTTTGACTATTGCACATGTGTTGATAGAAGGTTGATGGTGTTAACTATTTAATTTTCTGTCTCATACGTGTGTGCGTGTGTACAGGCAGTGAGGGTGTGTGTGGACGAACAATTTGGCGCGTGTCGACAGCCAGTTGGGGGGGGGGGACAGTGGGGTGCAATCATTAAGGTCAAATATGTGTAAATTCAAAAGTCTGATTAGGTAGCGGACAAGTTGACAGAAAGTTCCTAAATCCAATTGTCATAATTGATCGTCTTTTACTAGCCAAGAAATTCAGCTGTTTATTTACTTGCATCCTGAAATAAATTACAAGGTAATTTGTGTCAGATCCCCCCTCCCCCCAAAATACAAACTGACAGCCCCCAACCACCCCCACAAAAAATATTTAAAAATAAAAAATAATGCAATGTGTTTCGTGCTTGGTCATAGAATGTGATAGTGATGTGTAGAGTGTAGTGTTACACTTTATGATAGGGCTGAGTGACACAAGTGAAGTATCGTCCTTTGGGTCAGGTGTTGCAAGTGAAGCCTTGAGACATTCTGTTTGATGTAGTACAATTAAACAAGCAAATTATTTTTTTTTAAAATAATACTAATCGAAGACTGCATGTCAATTGTATTGGATAACGTATCACAAAATGTGAAGACTTGTTGATGACATCGCCTTATTTGAAGTGCAGAATACAAAACATTGATGATTGCTTAGTAATGATATTTTTAAGGACGCACTAATCCGTGAAAGTTCTTTGTGAATGTTCTTTGTGAATCTTATTCATGCATGTTCTTCACTACTTCGTCTCCTGTGTAATCGCGTTCTTACGTCACAAAATGGCGGCTGTATGTCAGTATCATCGTTTTCTTGATAATTATTTTCAACCTGTGTTACTTTATATGTTATACTGTCACAATATTTCTTTACATCACTAGCTTAATTAAGTGAAATTGCTTCGAATTGAATTATAATTATGGATATCTGAATTGTTGTTTTAACTATTCTTCACAGAGACCATGTTGGCGCTGACCAGTGTCCATCCTTGTTTACACCCTTACCCTAACCCATCCGTGCCTGCGGCCGTCGAGATTCCAGTCAGGCAAACTTTACATCATGGCTTCCGTCCTCAGGGCTCCGTGCCCGCGCAGTACACTTCGGGTCACTGCTCCGGCCTGGCTCGGATCCCGTCGCACCTCCAAGGCAAGAGCACAACACAGGATTACCCATACCATTCCAGCCAAGGCGTCTCCAATTTTATGACGCGCTACGCCCTGACCCCAATGTCACGCCCACTGGTCGGCCACCGGCAGACGTTGGTCAGGGTCGCACACATCCAACACATCCCCCACGGGGTTGGCCACTCATCAGATCGCAGTGATTTCGTTTACCACGCGGGGCACGCCTCTCAAGTCCACGCAAGTCTGCCTCCATTTTCAATGTTTAGTTCATCTCTAGCCAAAGAAACCAGCCGCGCACTCATGCAATGCAAAAAACCTGGTTTTGAAGCCTCCACCGCTGCCGCTGCCCAGAGACTCAGTCGAATTCCCCAGAAAGGAGGAGGTCACTCTAGTTTTGTTGACTTTTCGAAATCACCAAAGCAGACAAAGTCTAATAAAAAGGGACGTAAGAAAAGGTATCAGAAGCGTGACGTTGGATTTTGTGAGATGCCGATCGGCGTGCAAAATAACGACCTTAGCCACAGCATAGCGTCTATTCTTAGCGAGGGATCGGATATTCCCGTTCATCAAAATAGCACAATCAACAAACAGTCTTTTCCACATCGTGACGGAAGCGCGAAGCATCGAAACATGAGCTCGGACGCGTATGACAGTGACGCTCAAAGCGATGTCGACGTGACGTCATGCAGCAGCGATGAACTCGAATTCGAGAGCAAAGCGAGTGAAAATGTTGAAGAGAATGCACATTTCGAAATGCAGCTGAACGATGATGCAGATAAAGGTAACCTCACTCCCGTTGAAGGTTCTAAATCGCAAAAACAACAAACAGGCGAATGTTTCACTAAAAATGCACAACTTTATTCCACTACACCTGGTCAAGATCTTAAGGTTTACTTGCAAAAGTCGCCGTCACAGGACCAACAGGCAGTCGCATCTCAAAATTTGGTGAAAGAGGAAGTAGACTGTGACATTTTACTTGGGGCAGGAGACGATGGGGGATCGCCCGACAATATTCACATTGCAAGTCGGTCATCTGCCATCTGCAACACCGAGACGTCGGGGCCAGTGCCAGCATTTTGTCATCACGCGGATGCCCGAACTGACATTCAGGAGCGCAGTGCTTTTAAGCCCATAACTAAACATGGTCCGGATTCGCCTTTGATGTGTGGCTCGTTCCCTCAAAAACAGGTCGTCTACGGCGGACGTGCCACGTGTCCTTGCGTGACGTGTGCCAACATAACATTGAGCAATGGTCAGACTGACCGCAGAAACTGTCATGAAATTAAACTCAAGGAACGTGTCATTGAAGTTGATTTTGACGAAGGGTCCTCAACACAAGAAAAAGTGTCCCCGGCTGACGCCATCAGCATGTTAAGACACAAAAGTTGTATTTATCAACACAAGGTCGTCATTGATCAAAGGCAGGATGCAGGGCCGGCCCCCCTCACCGAATCGCTCGGGGCGTGGTTCGACTGGCTGCGCAACAAGGATACAACCTCCCAGACATCGAGTTTGTCCCATTTGGAAGCCCTCTCGTCTCGGATGCCCCCTCCCCCGAGGTACTTTTGTGAGGCGTGCAATAAATCCTATTCCACCATTGGAGGCCTCTCCAAACACCGCCAGTTTCATTGCTCGGAGCACGTGAGGAAAGAGTTCGCCTGCAAGGTGTGCAACAAATCGTATTCTTCTTTGGGGGCTCTCAAAATGCACATCAGGACCCACACGCTGCCTTGCAAGTGCCAGGTGTGCGGCAAGGCGTTCTCACGGCCCTGGTTGCTGCAGGGGCACGTCAGGACCCACACGGGCGAGAAGCCGTTCAGGTGCAGCCACTGCGGTCGGGCGTTTGCCGACAGGTCAAACCTGAGGGCCCACCTCCAGACTCATGCGGATGTTAAGAAGTACGCTTGCAAAACTTGTGGGAAGACATTCTCGCGGATGTCATTGCTCAGCAAACATTCTGAAGGAAGCTGTCCTGGAAATAGCAAGGTATAGCCACTTGTTACGACAAGAATCTCTTAACAAACATTCTGAAGGAAGCTGTCCTGGAAATAGCAAGGTATAGCCACTTGTTACGACAAGAATCTCTTAACAAACATTTTGAAGGAAGCTGTCCTGGAAATAGCAAGGTATAGCCACTTGTTACGACAAGAATCTCTTAACAAACATTCTGAAAGAAGCTGTCCTGGAAATAGCAAGGTATAGCCACTTGTTACGGCAAGAATCTCTTAACAAACATTCTGAAGGGAGCTGTCCAGGAAATAGCAAGGTATAGCCACTTGTTACGGCAAGAATCTCTTAACAAACATTCTGAAGGAAGCTGTCCAGGAAATAGCAAGGTATAGCCACTTGTTACGGCAAGAATCTCTTAACAAACATTCTGAAGGAAGCTGTCCTGGAAATAGCAAGGTATAGCCACTTGTTACGGCAAGAATCTCTTAACAAACATTCTGAAGGAAGCTGTCCTGGAAATAGCAAGGTATAGCCACTTGTTACGACAAGAATCTCTTAACAAACATTCTGAAGGAAGCTGTCCAGGAAATAGCAATTTATAGCCACTTGTTACGACAAGACTTTCTTAATAAACATTCTGAAGGAAGCTGTCCAGGAAGTAGCAAGGTATAGCCACTTGTTACGACAAGAATTTCTAAGCACACATTCTGACGGCATTTGTCCATGAAGTACTAAGGTATAGCGACTTGTTACATCCACCATGTCATTTCTAAGCACACATTCTGACGGCATTTGTCCAAGGAATAGCAAGACTTGCCACAGTGTATGTTGATACGATCATGCCATTGTTCAACAGTTTGAAAGGAGCTTTCCGGGAAAACACAATCCTTAGCGACATGTTAATACCATAAAAAATTCCTATTTTATGCAAGTTTTAAATAGTAATTGTTAAATACGTTTGCTAAGAAATAATAATATTATAATCAAATTAATTGATGATTTTTCACAGAGCTTAAAACAACAAACTAATAACAGGTGAAAGTTGGGTGCTTTCAAAGCTATGGAAGATTTTCTACATTCTTTGCTGGGAACATGAATAAATAATAGATTACAGAAATAAAGATCCGCTTTGATTTATTTTTCAATGTAGACATGTGTGGTTGGAAATATTGTGTGGAAATATACTCTTATTTTTAAAAGTATTTTGAAAGAAATATGTTGTATGAAATATTTTGAGTGTATGTCTGACTCAAAAGGTGTTGCTTACCTGAGCAAACCTAACTGGTCGTTTTTGTTTTCTGTTTATAATCGATAAGATCGCTCTGTATGTTCGATCCCTTCGTATGTTGGTTATCATGTACATATTATCGTTAATGGTTGAAACGGGATGAAAGACTTTGACTGGGTATGCTCGTATGTAGTTTTACATTGTTGCGTCTGTTTTTAATTGTGGTTAATTTTAGATTGTTTTTATTTCTCTTTTTAATATGGTTGACTTTGTACCGCGCTTCGAGCTTTTGGAGATGAAGCGTGTTTTTCAAATAAACTTTATTATTATTATTATTAAAGGCAGAGAGGAGCGTACTAGTCCAGGCAGCTTGTTAACATCTAACCAAGTAACTTCTAAATTCTTATTCATCAGTGGCATAACTGGGGTTAGTGCCACATAGACAGGGGCCGATCCCCTCCCCCCCCCCATTCCCCCACATCCGACGTTTCTTCACGAACAAAAAAAAATATTGTCCCGCCGCAGGGCAGCGATAACCATAGCTGCGGGGTAGCACTGACCATAGCTACGGGGTAGCAATAACCATAGCTAAGGGGTAGTACTAACCATAGCTACGGGGCAGCACTAACCATAGCTACGGGGCAGCACTAACCATAGCTAAGGGGCAGCACTAACCATAGCTACAGGGCAGCACTAACCATAGCTACGGGACAGCACTAACCATAGCTACGAGACAGCACTAACAATAGCTACGGGACAGCACTAACCATAGCTACGGGTTGATCTACGAGAAGGTGGTTTACTACTTACAGTAGATGATAGAGTCACTCATGTAGTAATTCCTACTACAGCCATCTCATCTTAAAATTCATATTTCTATCTGTTGGGACAGATTTTGAGATCTTATTAGACAGCATATTCCTTAAGCTTTTTTTTAAAAAAACCTTTTTTGGTGACACTGAGTCCATCGATTTCTTTGGACTTAAAAATAAAATTAAACAACGCCTAAGAAACAAAGTTTTACGTGAATATTTTGTTTGTCTTTCTGTGATTGTATGCGATTTATCATTTATGTGATTGTACGTGATTTATCATTTATGTGATTGTGCGTGATTGATCATTTATGTGATTGTACGTGATTGATCATTTGATTGTGCATTTGTACGTGATTTATCATTTATGTGATTGTACGTGATTTATCATTTGATTGTGCATTTGTACGTGATTTATCATTTACGTAATTGTACGTGTTTTATTATGTATTTGATTGTAACAACTGATTTTTGGTATGGGAATACTTTTGATCAAACACAGTGCATGTAAACCTAATAAACTCAAGATATATTTAAACCTAAATACGTCACAAACATAAAGCACATAGCAAGAGCTACACAATTAATCTCCACACCAAAACACGCACCCATTGAACAAATCATATTTCATTCATTTTCCCCTTGAAAATACAGGAACAGCGGATTTTTGTGGGTTGGTGATGGCGACGGGGCTGAAAATTTGATAAATATGTCTTCATCGGCAACGAGTCTATGTAGAGGTGTAGCGAGGGTGTTTGGCGCCCCGGGGACAAGATTCGCGTCCGGGGACAAGATCCATTTTAAAGCCCACCCCCCTTTTTATTTTTTTCAACTCTCAAACCCACTATTTTTACCAATAATATAAAATCAAAGCACATTTTTGCGCCCCTAACTAGCTTGCGCCCGGGGACATCTTCCCGCCCACCCTCGCTACGCCTCTGAGTCTATGTGCCAAGTTTCAGCTCGATAGAATGACGAGAAGTGGGTCAGTTAGCCTTCCGGAGATTTTTCCGCCACATAGAAACACACAAAAGCGATTTTAATATAAATGATTTAATAAGCAAAAGGTTTCATAAAGTGTAACATAATGATATTTGATGTCCATTTACTGTTAAGTAGAAAGCAGCCCTTCGTGTCAGTGTAGTGATACATCTCATTATAGAGAATGGGGAACTACTTCAGCGGCCATATTGTAAGGTTACAATAAAGGTACTAGCTTTAGCAATCTTTGAAATAAATCACCCGATTCATTAAAAAAAAAAAATTTTTATAACTTAGAATAAAACTAATGACTGAAATCAGCCAACCTTGACACTTAGGGTTCAGAGTTCAGGTCATCATGTTGCAGTCGTCAAAGCACAAACTAAGAATGGCTCGATGCAGGTCACTCGCAGTGTTTCAATAAACGGATATAATGAAATACCATCAAGAATTTTGGAACACTGTCTAATTGCATCGGCCCCACCATCGCCTTTGCTTCTGCTGTGGTCTGACCCAGACAAGATGGCCACACGCAACCCCCTCATCACCAACAAGTCCCACGACACCCCTGCAACACCCATCTCTCCATCACAAACAAACAAGCGGCCCGCGGAACGTGATGTCTCGTATTGGAAGATCGTCTTTTAATGGCGCGCTCTCGCCCCCACAACGAGGCTTTGTTTATTGTGACAACGGGCGCCACGATATAAATACGTCCAGCAGGTTCTGAGCTGAATGAGTCTATCACTTTACACAGCAATGTAGGGGATCTGAACCAGGTGTTGAATGCAAGTCGAATTGCTGGTGAGAAGAACTATGCCATGTAATGCCACAGTGAGCCAAGATGTACAACAGGGCATGGGATGGAATTGAAACGTTACCAAAAGGGAAAATGAGTGTTGGATCAGCGTTTCACAAACTTTTAAGTTTGGCGGACCGGTGGACACGTTTAGAAACTGTCACAGAGACCGGTGGACACGTTTTGAAACTGTCACAGAGACCGGTGGACGCGTTTAGAAACTGTCACAGAGACCGGTGGACACGTTTTGAAACTGTCACAGAGACCGGTGGACACGTTTAGAAACTGTCACAGAGACCGGTGGACACGTTTAGAAACTGTCACAGAGACCGGTGGACACGTTTAGAAACTGTCACAGAGACCGGTGGACACGTTTTGAAACAGTCACAGAGACCGGTGGACACGTTTAGAAGCTGTCACAGAGACCAGTGGAAACGATTAGAAACTGTCACAAGAGACCGGTGGACGCGTTTGGAAACTGTCACAGAGACCGGTGGACACGTTTTGAAACTGTCAGAGAGACCGGTGGACACGTTTAGAAACTGTCACAGAGACCGGTGGACACGTTTAGAAACTGTCACAGAGACCGGTGGACACGTTTAGAAACTGTCACAGAGACCGGTGGACACGTTTTGAAACTGCCACAGAGACCGGTGGACACGTTTAGAAGCTGTCACAGAGACCAGTGGAAACGATTAGAAACTGTCACAGAGACCGGTGGACACGTTTAGAAACAGTCACAGAGACCGGTGGACTCGTATTGAAAACTTGCATTAAAGTTTGGCGGATCGGTGGACTCGTCTTGAAACTAGCATCAAAGACTTGCGCCAGATTTATTCATTACAGTTTTATTTTATTTGACCATTAATATTCATGTTGTGCGGACCGGCAACATTAGGCTCGCGGACCGGAAACCTTAGGCTCGCGGACCGGCAACGTTAGGCTCGTGGACCGGCAAAGTTAGGCTCGCGGACCGGCAACGTTAGGCTCGCGGACCGGCAACTTTAGGCTCGTGGACCTGCAACGTTAGGTTTGCGGACCGGCGCACCACTTGAGAAACACTGATTTAGATGACCATCAACTATGTCCCGTTATTATGTGTTCACAAATACAATAGAGCAGAATTTCTGGACAGAAACTAACAGATATGTTCGTAATGGCCAAGTTTATTTCCAATGAATATGTCAACAAACCGAAAAATCAAAGATATAAATAATATAAAAATTATGTTCGAGAATACAAGTGACAGATTTATATTCCATAAAGGGAAAACATGCATACCATATAATATTAAGGTGGAATGGAAAAAAAAAAGAATCTTGAAGCAACCAATTATAGTTTGTTTGTTGTTGTTTTTTTTAAAAAGAGATGGGGGCAATAAAGGGAAGACAATCGATCATGCTGGTACAAAAGTAAACAAGGAATACGTGGAACTAAACGGAAGGAATTATTTGTTACTCTTGCCACCCTAATGACAAAGACGTGTGCCCTGTTCACTGGAGGCTGCACACAAACACACACACAATAAATTTTAAAAAAAGTGATAAAATAAATAAATTTTTTAAGTGGGTAGGGGTATTTGATGGGGGTAATGACGTTTGTCTAAATGTCCACTTTTTATGGCTTTAATATATTATTTTGATTTCACGTTTGGGACAACTCAGATGGGGGTTCATTTTTTTTTCTTGTCCTAATCGGAAAATTTTGAGAAGCAATGTACTATTATATAGCCTGTCACATCTCTTATATATAGAGAGATAACGCTTCTGGAAAGACTTGTGGACTGCTTCCTAATAAACTGCTTCTTAATCAGAGAATTTGGTTTTGAGAGTATATTACAAATAATTCAATATGTTTGAAAGAAAGTATGGTTCAATATTGAGTTCAATAGCGCGCAAAATATAATTCCCGAAAACTACGCTTAATTGTTTTTTTTTTGGTATATAACGCAACTGCATTTGGCGCGTAAGATAACATGACATCGTCTCAACTTAATTATGGTGTAAAAAATATTCGGTTTAAAAGTTGTTGGGACATCAGAATATTTTTAATAGAGCTCATGGGCTTGAAATACAAAAGTGTGAAGTGACGAATCATGTGGGAAGGGGTGTAGCGTAAATTGGGATTCTTAAATGTGCGATACTTGAGTTCATGTTTTGTCAAGTAACTTTAGTGGATGGGAACGAAACCAATTTAACAAGCCAATTATTTATGAATAATTGCACACCGATTATTTGGTTCCAACCAGTTTTCAGCAGGTCATCACGCCCACAGTTCACATCGTAAATCAGACATCCGAGGAGGTCGTGGTCAGTGCCTGTGACCATCTTGTCCAATGGTCAGTTATTCAGCTCATAAACAACTGGTGCTCACGGGTCACTCTCCCATGACCAAAGTACGCCTCGTCAAATTTAGAAGAAACCACACAAAAAAAAACTCACGCCCCACCCCACACACACACATTTTAAGAAAACTGTCAGATGTCATTTCTTGCACAAAGACGGCTAAAAAAATAAAATTAAAAAATTCTAACTTTAAGTTTTAAATGAAAATTAAACACTGAGATTTTTCAATTATTGACTTTTTGTAGTTAGAAACAGTTTGTAAGTGTAAAAATATAAACAGTATCTTAGTGTAAAATAGAAACAGTGTGTCATTGTAAAAATATAAACAGTATGTTAGTGTAAAATAGAAACAGTGTGTAGTTGTAAAAATATAAACAGTATGTTAGTGTAAAATAGAAACAGTGTGTAGTTGTAAAAATACAAACAGTATGTTAGTGTAAAATGGAAACAGTGTAAGTGTAAAAATATAAACAGTATGTTAGTGTAAAATAGAAACAGTGTGTAAGTGTAAAAATGGAAACAGTGTTGGGGTCGAAGGAGACTAATTTTTTTATTTATTTTTTTTTTTTTTTTTTTTTTGTGTGGGGGGGGGGGGGGGGGGGGCTAAATATCTTGTGTAGCGTCATACTTATAAGACCTGAGATTGACAGTGATGTTTAATTGTTGTGATGGATGTATTCTGACAAGAGATGTCTTTTGTATACATTTAATAGTTTCATTGTGAAGTGTATTTTAGATTAAATTTTAATTTGTTTCCAATTGTTTGACAAGTTATTAGTTCGAAGGTGACATAATTTTTTATTTTTTTTTGGGGGGGGGGTGGGGGTGGGGTGTTGGATATTTGTGACATATTGTGTCGGAGGAGGGAGGGGATAACATTATTTCAAAAAAAGTAGCTTCAAATACTTTATGGGCAGCCCCAAAGCTAAAATGGAGGCCCACACCATATTATTACACAAGACACCCTACATTTCTCATCTTACAGAGTTGCAGGGCACCATGATATATCAGGGCCCTATGAAACATAAGGGCCCCATGAGACATCAGGACCCCATGAGACATCAGGGCCCTATGAGACATAAGGACCCCATGAGACATCAGGGCCCATGAGACATCAGGGCCCATGAGACATCAGGATTCCATGAGACATCAGGGCCACTTAAGACATCAGGACCCCTTGAGACATCAGGACCCCATGAGACATCAGGGCCCCATGAGACATATGGATCTCATGAGACATCAGAACCCCATGAGGCATAAGGGCCCCATGAGACATAAGGGCCCAATGAGACATAAGGGCCCCATGAGACATAAGGGCCCCATGTGAAATCAGGTACCCATGAGACATCAGGGCCCCATGAGACATCAGGACCCCATGAGACATCAGGACCCCATGACCATGAGACAACAACTGTTGTTGTATTTAAAAACTTTAGCAAGGCGGAGTGTTACTATTGCTATAAAATCATATACATGTATGGTACATATGTCGTTGCGTTTTTTTTTATTAAAGATCCGCCTCTGATCTATCCAGGGGCGAGTTTATCAATGTACTTAAATACCATAGCTACAACGGTTAAATGGACAAATTCACATGAAAACAAATAACGGAAAAAGTCACAAGTTTTTAAGAAAATAAATAACAAGTTTTGCTAAGAAAAAAGTCACAAGTTTTGGTAAGAAAAAAGTCCCAAGTTTTGCTATGAAAAAAGTCACAAATTTTGCTAAGAAAAATGCTCAAGTTTTTCTCAGAAAAAAGTCACAAATTTTGGTAAGAAAAATGCTCAAGTTTTTCTCAGAAAAAAGTCACAAGTTTTGCTATGAAAAATGCTCAAGTTTTGCTAGGAAAAAATCACAAGTTTTCCTAGGAAAAAATCACAAGTTTTGCTAGGAAAAAATCACAAGTTTTGCTAGGAAAAAGTAAAAAATTTGTATAAGAAAAAAGCAAAAAGTTTGCTAGGAAAAAGGACTTTTTTTTTCCTTGCAATTTTTTCTCTCTCTCCATAATTCCAACACCTTCAGCAATTGGCATTTTTTCATTCCGTCAACCCCTTAAACTCTCAACAAAAATAAAATAATCTTCTTTGTGGGAACTTCCTGCAGCTACATTAATAAACGCGCGAAGCGACCGGTACAGTGATCAATTCCCCTCCACTTCACGGGGGAACAACTCCTCTAAAGATAAGCATCTAGTCATCTAGAAATTAGTTTTCCACGGCCGCTCAGCGGTTTTTGCGTACAGAGATCAGAACGGGGGCCGAGAAAGACAACTCTACCAACAGGTTCCACCCGTAATGTATCCACAATGCACCTCGCCGACATTCAACCCTCAAGAGTGGCGGCCTCTTGCTAGTCACGGGACGGCGGAAAAAAAAAATGCGCGGAGCAGGCGCTTCGATCAGTTACAATCTCGAATTCCGATGTACTTTCCCCATTAGCTGAGACGCGCAGGATTGTCTCATCCGGTGAAAGGGGGTAAGGGAGGAAATGGCTGACTTTAGGGTCTGCGGCTGATTGGTTGTAGGACTGTTGATATGTAGCAGACACTCATTGGTAATAGGGCTGTAAACGCAGTAGCATAAACTGATTCTAATTCCCCCGCCCCCCCCAACCCCCACTATATCAGGATAACCAAAAAAATATTACGCATCAAACGCACCTGCGATATTTCTTTTAAAAGTACCTCATTTTGCTCAGTTATCGGGAATTTAATTCAAATTTCCCCCCTTGAAAAACAGGAAAAATTGATTTTGGGGGTTGGGGCTGAAATTTTGACAGAATGTATTGCCATCAGAAACGAGTCTATGATCCTAGTTTCAGCTCGATAGGTTGGCGGGAAAAGGGGTAAATTAGCCATCCACAATCTTGAAAGAACGCCTCCCACCCAGTACCACAGCCACGAACAAAAGCGAAGCTAATAGAAATGATTTGAAGGTAGTTACGCTTTATAGCAAAATTGCATTTCCGATTGCCCTAATGCAGGGATTATTAAACTTATTTTTTGCACCACACGCAACCGTCCGCCCCCAACCGTCTGCCCCCGACCGACCGTCCGCCCCCCCCACACTCTTTTTTTTAAAAACGTCATCAAATGACTTTGTGATATAATATAGGATCCGACTCAAATACCACGCCCATGCAACAAGCTAATAGAAATGATTTGAAGGTAGTTACGCTTTATAGCAAAATTGCATTTCCGATTGCCCTAATGCAGGGATTATTAAACTTATTTTTTGCACCACACGCAACCGTCCGCCCCCAACCGTCCGCCCCCGACCGACCGTCCGCCCCCGACCGTCCGCCCCCCACCGTCCGCCCCCCACCATGCGCCCAACAACCCCCAACTTGATTTCACAACATATCTCCCTCATCCGCGACGATAAAAAAAATTGCTTAAAAGTGTGTAAATAAACCTGATAGGGTTGGTCCTACCGCACTCCGTCACACTGCTTTCCGGGGACCCTCACACTGCTTTCCGGTGACCCTAACACTGCCTTCCGGGGACCCTCACACTGCTTTCCGGGGACCCTCACACTGCTTTCCGGGGACCCTCACACTGCTTTCCGGGGACCCTATGTTAAGAAACCCTGTCCTGTAACAAACAACTTTTGCTAGTTATGTACCCCGGCAAGAAAATATCAATTTAACTGAAATTGCGTTACAAGCTTTGGTCAAAATTCACCCGGGAGAAGAAATAAAGGGGGGGGGGGTGGGGTGGTGGGTAGGTTGACGGAGTTTAACAGCCGTAAGGAAACAAACCAGGGTTTAGAGAGTAACAAACGGAAATTTGCGGCGGCACCAGCTCGACCTGACGTGTACACGCCAATTGCTACGTCATTTATCAGAGACGAAATTCTTCTAAACAACTATTCAATAACAGTCCCGCACACTCCAGGGAGAGAGGGGGGGGTGGGGGGGGGGGTTTAGGGCTCTGACATCGGATAATGGATTTCAGTACCACACTGAGGCTGTCACACTGAGGCTGTCACACTGAGGCTGTCACACTTAGGCTTTCACGCTGAGGATGTCACAATTAGGCTGTCTCAATTAGGCTGTCCACACTGAGGAAATTATGCTGAGGTTGTCACGATCAAATTGTGACAGACCGGAATGACAAAACATGAAATATACATTGAATGCAATGGAGCAATAATCCCACAATATTTTGTTAAGATGTTTGAACTCACTGTTGTATCAATACTTTATTTCTACTATTTTCTGATTGTTGTGTGTTATTGTATCCCAGGATATTTTGGTCCATTATTATTGTGGGCCTTATTTTTCACAGTGTCAATATTTATATTTTCTCGCTTCCTGTAACCCTACTTCCGGCAACAACAATGGATATTTCTTGAGTTTACTGTGCTATGTTCCTTGTGATATTTTCATTTGTCTTGTGCGCTGAAGAATGCTCTTAGCCGAAAAGTTACAATCTTATTGTCCTGTCCTTTAATTCAAGCTTCAACATACCTCGTTTGCTATTTCATTTACTTAGCTCACATGCAGTCTTTTAATTACTATATTTCAATACTTTAACTAGGACTCCGATTCTATTTCAGCGATTCTCACACCTTGGACTAATACCGAATGTTCCGGTGATTTTATTCTTACAGGCCACAGCCGCCCCTGTCCAGAATCAGACTAGCCGCCGTTGTCAGGCACCACATTAGCCACCCTTGTCAGGCACCACATTAGCCGCCCTTGTCTGGCCCCACATTAGCCACCCTTGTCAGGCACCACATTAGCCGCCCTTGTCTGGCACCACATTAGCCGCCCTTGTCTGGCACCACATTAGCCGCCCCTGTCTGGCACCACATTAGCCACCCTTGTCAGGCACCACATTAGCCACCCTTGTCTGGCACCACATTAGCCACCCTTGTCTGGCACCACATTAGCCACCCCTGTCTGGCACCACATTAGCCACCCCTGTCTGGCACCACATTAGCCACCCTTGTCAGGCACCACATTAGCCACCCTTGTCTGGCACCACATTAGCCACCCTTGTCTGGCACCACATTAGCCACCCTTGTCTGGCACCACATTAGCCACCCTTGTCTGGCACCACATTAGCCACCCTTGTCTGGCACCACATTAGCCACCCTTGTCTGGCACCACATTAGCCACCCTTGTCTGGCACCACATTAGCCACCCTTGTCTGGCACCACATTAGCCACCCTTGTCTGGCACCACATTAGCCACCCTTGTCTGGCACCACATTAGCCACCCTTGTCTGGCACCACATTAGCCACCCTTGTCTGGCACCACATTAGCCACCCTTGTCTGGCACCACATTAGCCACCCTTGTCTGGCACCACATTAGCCACCCTTGTCTGGCACCACATTAGCCACCCTTGTCTGGCACCACATTAGCCACCCTTGTCTGGCACCACATTAGCCACCCTTGTCTGGCACCACATTAGCCACCCTTGTCTGGCACCACATTAGCCACCCTTGTCTGGCACCACATTAGCCACCCTTGTCTGGCACCACATTAGCCACCCTTGTCTGGCACCACATTAGCCACCCTTGTCTGGCACCACATTAGCCACCCTTGTCTGGCACCACATTAGCCACCCTTGTCTGGCACCACATTAGCCAACCTTGTCAGGCACCACATTAGCCACCCTTGTCTGCCACCACATTAGCCGCCCTTGTCAGGCACCACATTAGCCACCCTTGTCTGGCACCACATTAGCCGCCCTTGTCTGGCACCACATTAGCCACCCTTGTCTGGCACCACATTAGCCGCCCTTGTCAGGCACCACATTAGCCACCCTTGTCTGGCACCACATTAGCCACCCTTGTCTGGCACCACATTAGCCACCCTTGTCAGGCACCACATTAGCCACCCTTGTCTGGCACCACATTAGCCACCCTTGTCAGGCACCACATTAGCCACCCTTGTCTGGCACCACATTAGCCACCCTTGTCTGGCACCACATTAGCCACCCTTGTCTGGCACCACATTAGCCGCCCTTGTCAGGCACCGCATTAGCCACCCTTGTCAGGCACCACATTAGCCACCCTTGTCTGGCACCACATTAGCCACCCTTGTCTGGCACCACATTAGCCACCCTTGTCTGGCACCACATTAGCCGCCCTTGTCTGGCACCACATTAGCCACCCTTGTCAGGCACCACATTAGCCACCCTTGTCTGGCACCACATTAGCCACCCTTGTCAGGCACCACATTAGCCGCCCTTGTCTGGCACCACATTAGCCGCCCTTGTCTGGCACCACATTAGCCACCCCTGCCTAGCACCACATTAGCCACCCTTGTCCGGCACCACATTAGCCGCCCTTGTCTGGCACCACATTAGCCGCCC
>CAXITT010000147.1:1039309-1060844 GCA_964033795.1 Lymnaea stagnalis
TATGGGCAGCAGCAATATATTGGTGGTATGAATATATGGGCGGTTTGAATATATGGGCGGTATGAATTTATGGGCAGCAGGAATATATTGGTGGTATGAATATATGGGCTTTATGAATATATGGGTGATATGAATATTTGGGCAGCAGGACTATATGGATGGTATGAATATATGGGCGGTATGAATATATGGGCAGCAGGAATATATTGGTGGTATGAATATATGGGCGGTATGAATATATGGGCAGCAGGACTATATGGATGGTATGAATATATGGGCGGTATGAATATATTGGCAGCAGGAATATATTGTTGGTATGAATATATAGGCGGTATGAATATATGGGCAGCAGGAATATATGGATGGTATGAATATATGGGCAGCAGGAATATTGGTGGTATGAATATATTGGCGGTATGAATATATGGGCAGCAGGAATATATTGGTGGTATGAATATATGGATGGTATGAATATATGGGCGGTATGAATATATGGGAAGCAGGAATATATTGGTGGTATGAGTATATGGGCGGTATGAATATATGGGCGGTATGAATTTATGGGCAGCAGGAATATATTGGTGGTATGAATATATGGATGGTATGAATATATGGGCGGTATGAATATATGGGCAGCAGAAATATATTGGTGGTATGAATATATGGATGTTATGAATATATGGGCAGCAGGAATATATTGGTTATATGAATATATGGATGGTATGAATATATGGGCTGTATGAATATATGGGCAGCAGGAATATATTGGTGGTATGAATATATGGGCGGTATGAATATATGGGCAGCAGGAATATATTGGTGGTATGAATATATGGGCAGCAGGAATATATGGGTGGTATGAATATATGGGCAGCAGGAATATATTGGTGGTATGAATATATGGGCGGTATGAATATATGGGCAGCAGGAATATATTGGTGGTATGAATATATGGGCAGCAGGAATATATGGGTGGTATGAATATATGGGCGATATGAATATATGGGCAGCAGGAATATATTGGTGGTATGAATATATGGGCGGTATGATTATATGGGTGATATGAATATATGGGCAGCAGGAATATATGGGTGGTATGAATATATGGGCGGTATGAATATATGGGCGGTATGAATATATGGGCGGTATGAATATATGGGCAGCAGGAATATATGGGCGGTATGAATATATGGGCGGTATGAATATATGGGCGGTATGAATATATGGGCGGTATGAATATATGGGCAGAAGGAATATATGGGCGGTATGAATATATGGGCGGTATGAATATATGGGCGGTATGAATATATGGGTGGTATGAATATATGGGCAGCAGGAATATATGGGTGGTATGAATATATGGGTCGTATGAATATATGGGCGGTATGAATTTATGGGCAGCAGGAATATATTGGTGATATGAATATATGGGCGGTATGAATATATGGGCGGTATGAATATATGGGCGTTATTAATATATGGGCAGCAGGAATATATGGGTGGTATGAATATATGGGTGATATGAATATATGTGCGGTATGAATATATGGGTGGTATGAATATATGGGCGGTATGAATATATGGGCGGTATGAATATATGGGCGGTATGAATATATGGGCAGCAGGAATATATTGGTGGTATGAATATAGGGGTAGCGGGAATATATTGGTGTTATGAATATATGGGCGGTATGAATATATGGTCAGCAGGAATATATTGGTGGTATGAATATATGGGGAGCAGGAATATATTGGTGGTATGATTATATGGGCGAATGAATATATGGGTTATATGAATATATGGGCAGCAGGAATATATGGGTGGTATGAATATATGGGTGGTATGAATATATGGGTGGTATGAATATATGGGCGGTATGAATATATGGGCAGCAGGAATATATGGGTGGTATGAATATATGGGCGGTATGAATATATGGGTGATATGAATATATGGGCAGCAGGAATATATGGGTGGTATGAATATATGGGCTGTATGAATATATGGGTGATATGAATATATGGGCAGCAGGAATATACGGGTGGTGTGAATATATGGGCGGTATGAATATATGGGTGGTATGAATATATGGGCGGTATGAATATATGGGCAGCAGGAATATATAGATGGTATGAATATATGGGCGGTATGAATATATGGGCAGCAGCAATATATTGGTGGTATGAATATATGGGCGGTTTGAATATATGGGCGGTATGAATTTATGGGCAGCAGGAATATATTGGTGGTATGAATATATGGGCTTTATGAATATATGGGTGATATGAATATATGGGCAGCAGGACTATATGGATGGTATGAATATATGGGCGGTATGAATATATGGGCAGCAGGAATATATTGGTGGTATGAATATATGGGCGGTATGAATATATGGGCAGCAGGACTATATGGTTGGTATGAATATATGGGCGGTATGAATATATGGGCAGCAGGAATATATTGGTGGTATGAATATATAGGCGGTATGAATATATGGGCAGCAGGAATATATGGATGGTATGAATATATGGGCAGCAGGAATATTGGTGGTATGAATATATGGGCGGTGTGAATATATGGGCGGTATGAATATATGGGCGGTATGAATATATGGGCTACAGGAATATATTGGTGGTATGAATATATGGGCGGTATGAATAAATGGGCGGTATGAATATATAGGCGGTATGAATATATGGGCACCAGGATTATATTGGTGGTATGAATATATGGGCGGTATGAATATATGGGCGGTATGAATATATGGGCAGCAGGAATATATTGGTGGTATGAATATATGGGCGGTATGAATATATGGGCAGCAGGAATATATGGATGGTATGAATATATGGGCAGCAGGAATATATTGGTGGTATGAATATATGGGCGGTATGAATATATGTGCGGTATGAATATATGGGCAGCAGGAATATATTGGTGGTATAAATATATGGGCGGTATGAATATATGGGCAGCAGGAATATATTGGTGGTATGAATATATGGATGGTATGAATATATGGGCGGTATGAATATATGGGCAGCAGGAATATATTGGTGGTATGAATATATGGATGGTATGAATATATGGGCGGTATGAATATATGGGAAGCAGGAATATATTGGTGGTATGAGTATATGGGCGGTATGAATATATGGGCGGTATGAATTTATGGGCAGCAGGAATATATTGGTGGTATGAATATATGGATGGTATGAATATATGGGCGGTATGAATATATGGGCAGCAGGAATATATTGGTGGTATGAATATATGGATGTTATGAATATATTGGTGGTATAAATATATGGCCAGCAGGAATATATTGGTGGTATGAATATATGGGTGGTATGAATATATCGGCAGCAGGAATATATTGGTGGTATGAATATATGGGCGGTATGAATATATGGGCAGCAGGAATATATGGATGGTATGAATATATGGGCATTATGAATATATGGGCAGCAGGAATATATTGGTGGTATGAATATAAGGGCAGCAGGAATATATGGATGGTATGAATATATGGGCGGTATGAATATATGGGCAGCAGGAATATATTGGTGGTATGAATATATGGGCGGTATGAATATATGGGCAGCAGGAATATATTGGTGGTATGAATATATGGGCGGTATGAATATATGGGCAGCAGGAATATATTGGTGG
The DNA here is from genome assembly GCA_964033795.1 of Lymnaea stagnalis. NCBI lineage: Eukaryota > Metazoa > Mollusca > Gastropoda > Lymnaeidae > Lymnaea > Lymnaea stagnalis. Next base: position 1,042,986 of record CAXITT010000147.1, read on the forward strand.
TATGAATATATGGGCGGTATGAATATATGGGCAGCAGGAATATATTGATGGTATGATTATATAGGCGGTATGAATATATGGGCAGCAGGAATATATTGGTGGTATGAATATATGGGCGATATGAATATATGGGAAGCAGGAATATATGGATGGTATGAATATATGGCCGGTATGAATATATGGGCAGCAGGAATATATTGGTGGTATGAATAAATTGGCGGTATGAATATATGGGCAGCAGGAATATATTGGTGGTATGAATATATGGGCGGTATGAATATATGGACAGCAGGAATATATTGGTGGTATGCATATATGGGCAGCTTGAATATATGGGTGGAATTGGCGGTATGAATATATGGGCAGCAGGAATATATTGGTGGTATGAATATATGGGCGGTATGAATATATGGACAGCAGGAATATATTGGTGGTATGCATATATGGGCAGCTTGAATATATGGGTGGTATGAATATATGGGCGGTATAAATATATGGGCAGCAGGAATATATTGTTGGAATGAATATATGGGCGGTATGAATATATGGGTGATATGAATATATGGGCAGCAGGAATATATTGGTGGTATGAATATATGGGCGGTATGAATATATGGGTGGTATGAATATATGGGTGATATGAATATATGGGTGATATGAATATATGGATGGTATGAATATATGGGTGATATGAATATATGGGCAGCAGGAATATATTGGTGGTATGAATATATGGGCGGTATGAATATATGGGCAGCAGGAATATATGGATGATATGAATATATGGGCGGTCTGAATATATGGGCAGCAGGAATATATGGGTGGTATGAATATATGGGCGGTATGAATATAAGGGCAGCAGGAATATATTGGTGGTATGAATATATGGGTGATATGAATATAAGGGCAGCAGGAATATATTGGTGGTATGAATATATGGGCGGTATGAATATATGGGCAGCAGGAATATATTGGTGGTATGAATATATGGGCGGTATGAATATATGGGCAGCAGGAATATATGGATGGTATGAATATATGGGCAATATGAATATTTGGGTGGTATGAAAATATGGGCGGTCTAAATATATGGGTTATATGAATATATGGGCAGCAGGAATATATGGATGGTATGAATATATGGGTGGTATGAATATATGGGCAGCAGGAATATATTGGTGGTATGAATATATGGGCGGTATGAATATATGGGTGGTATGAATATATGGGCAGCAGGAATATATGGATGGTATGAATATATGGGCGGTATGAATATATGGGCAGCAGGAATATATTGGTGGTATGAATATATCGGCAATATGAATATCTGGGTGGTATGAATATATGGGCTTTCTAAATATATGGGTTATATGAATATATGGACAGCAGGAATATATGGATGGTATGAATATATGGGCGGTATTAATATATGGGCAGCAGGAATATATTGGTGGTATGAATATATCGGCAATATGAATATTTGGGTGGTATGAATATATGGGTGGTATGAAGATATCGGCGGTATGATCATATGGGCGGTATGATCATATGGGCAGTATGAAGATATGGGTGGTATGATCATATGGGCAGTATGAATATATTGATGGTATGAAGATATGGGCGGTATGATCATATGGGCGGTAAGATCATATGGGCTGAATGAAGATATGGGCTATAGGATCATATGGGCCGTATGAATATATGGGCAGAATGAAGATATGGGCGGTATGATCATATGGGCGGTATGAATATATGGGTGGTATGAAGATATGGGCGATATTATCATATTGGCGGTGTGAAGATATGGGCGGTATGAATATATGGGTGGTATGAATATATGGGTTGTATGAATATATCTGCTATATGAATATATGAGTGGTATGAATATATGGGTGGTATGAATATATGGGCAGCATGAATATATGGGGTGTATGAATTTATGGGTGGTATGAATATATATGGGTTGTATGAATATATGGGTGGTATGAATATATGGATGGTATGAATATATCGGCAATAAGAATATATGGGTGGTCTGAAGATATGGGTGGTATGAAATTATGGGCGGTATGAATATATGGGCGGTCTAAGATATGGGTGATATGAATATATGGGCAGCATGAATATATGGGTGGTGTGAATATATAGGCGGTATGAATATATGGGCAGTATGAATATATGGATGGTATGAATATATCGGCAATATGAATGTATTTTTGGTATGAATATATGGGTGGTATGAAGATATGGGTGGTATGAATATATTGTAAATATGAATATTTGGGTGGTATGATTATATGGGCAGTATGAATATATGGGCAGTATGAATATATGGGTGGTATGAATATATCGGCAATATGAATGTATTTTTGGTATGAATATATGGGTGGTATGAAGATATGGGTGGTATGAATATATGGGTTGTATGATATATGGGTGGTATGAATATATGGGTTGTATGAAGATATGTGTGGTATGAATATATTGGCGGTATGAATATATTGGCGGTATGAATATATGGGTGGTATGAATATATGGGCAATATTAATATATGGGTGGCATGAACATGTGGGTGGTATGAAGATATGGGTGGTATGAATATATGGGCAATATGAAAATATGGGCGGTATGATCATATGGGCGGTATGAATATATGGGCAATATGAAGATATGGGTGGTATGAATATATGGGCAATATGAATATATGGGTGGTATGAATATATGAGTGGTATGAATATATGGTTGGTATGAAGATATGGGTGGTATGAATATATGGGTGGTATGAAGATATGGGTGGTATAAGATATAGGTGTTATGAAGATATGGGTGGTAGGAAGATATTGGTGTTATGAATATATGGGCGGTATGAATATATGGGCAATATGACGATATTGGCGGTATGACAATATGGGCTGTATGATCATATGGGCGGTATGAAGATATGGACGGTATGATTATATGGGCGGTCTAAAGATATGGGTGGTATGACTATATTGGCAGCATGAATATATATGGGTGGTATGAATATGTGGGTGGTATGAATATGTGGGCGGTATGAATATATTTGGGCGGTATCAATATATTGGTGTTATAAATATATGGGTGGTATGAATATATGGGCGGTATGAATATGTGGGCTGTATGACGATATGGGCGGTATGAATATATGCGTGGTATGAATATATGGGCGGTATGAATATGTTGGAGGTATGAATATGTTGGCTGTATGACGATATGGGCGGTATGAATATGTGGGCGGTATGACGATATGGGCGGTATAAATATATGGGCGGTATGAAAATAAAATATGGGCGGTATGAATATATGGGCAATATGACGATATGGGCGATATGAATCGATTGGCAATATGACAATATGGGCGGTATGAATATATGGGCGGTATGAATATATGGGCAATATGACGATATGGGCGACATGAATAGATTGGCAATATGACGATATGGATGGTATGAATAAATGGGCGGTATGAATATATATGCGGTATGAATATATGGGCAATATGAGATTGTTGGAAATATGTATAAAAGGACAGTCTTAAGAAAGTTTCACATAAAGAAAGTTGACAACACCAAAATTATTCAAACTATCAAGAAAGGGGGGGGGGGCTATACTGATTGAGACACTGTAGATATATAATTCACACTTAAAAAGTAAGTACAATATAAAGATATGGGGACAAAGAAACAAATGGAATATATGCAATGATATGAAGACAATCCTTCCAACAGACATTTGGTGCTTTTTCTCACATTTTCTCTGGTAATAATAATAATACAAATAAAGTTCATTTCAAAAACACGTTTCATCCCCAAAGGCTCGAAGGGTGGTACAAAGTCAACAAAATTCAAATCTATAATTTACCACATTTAAAACAAACGCAACACTACAAAAACTAATTACTAGCATACAATTGCAAAGTCTTTCTAGCCATTTCAACCCAAAGCAACACAGCCATCATGCATTAACTGTAAAATAAGGTTGACAATCATCCCAGATGGTGTTTGCGAAATAGGTGTGTCTTTAAATTGGTTTTAAAGGACTCCAGTGTCTGGTTGTTTCTGAGATCGACAGGAAGCGCGTTCCAAATTGTTGGACCAGCAAATGCGAAAGTGCGCTTTCCGTAAGTCTCAAGGCAAACACGTGGTGTCGAGAGTTTGCCACTATCGGGTGAGCGGAGCTCTCTAGTGGGTACATAAGGCGTCAGCAGCTCTTTCAGATAGGAAGGCGCCAGGTCATGTAAGCAGCGGAAGCACAAAGTTGCGATTTTGTACTCTATGCGAGCACGCACAGGCAGCCAGTGCAACTCTCTCAGCAGTGTTTTTGCATGGTCGAACTTGCGTTTGCGGAGAACAATGCGAGCCGCATTATTCTGTGCTATTTGAATTTTATCCAGGAGCGTAGCTGGAAGACCCACCATGAGAGCATTGCAATAGTCCATGCGTGATAGCACAAATGCAGACATCAACCTCTTTGTTGCATCAATTGTTAGGAAGGGCCTGATGTGACTAATCCTGCGCAGCTCCAGAAAAATCGCCTTGCATAGCATGTTAATATGACTTTCAAAAGTTAGTCTTCTATCTAGGTAGACACCCAGGTACCGCACTGTTTGAGCTAACTCAATATGCACACCTGAGAGAGTAATGGATGTCGTGTTATTTGCAGTTTTTTTCTTCTGAGCGGTCGCAATGGGGAGCAGCTCAGTCTTATTATCATTTAATTTGAGCTTGTTAATGGTCATCCAGTGCTTAACCGACTCCATTGTCTTCTGTGTCATACTGAGCAGCTGAGGGAACTGAGAAGAGAGCACGGATTGATGAAGTTGTGTATCGTCTGCGTACATGTGATACAACATGTCAAACTGCCTGATCTCTGCACCCAGGGGCTGAATGTACATCGTGAAAAGCATCGGGCCTAGGACCGATCCCTGGGGTACACCAACTCTGACTTCTGGCTTGCGTTCAAATGAAGCATTTCTTTTAGATAAGAGTCTTTGTTTTATTGAAAGAAGTTTTATAATAATTAAAAAGTATTCAAGTACCACAGAGACATGTATCATGACATGTAGCCCCGGTGAGATAATTATAGCATAAGAGTGTTTCTTTTAAGCCAATTTTGATGCGCCTGTAGAAATACACGCAGGCTATTCATTCAATGAAAGGAGTTCAATTGTATGGGCATTGAAACGTTAAACGATGCATCAGAAAACTTGACAAAAAATTTAATTCAACAAAATATCGAATTTGTATTTCCAACAGATGGCGCACTAGTATAAAATGAGTTTTTTTTTTGTTTTTTTTAACCAGCACCCTTTTCACACCTATAGATAGGTTCAAACCTGGTCACGTGGCGGGACTTCGGGCAGTTGATGGCACAACAATGATCTCATGGGCGGCACGCGGCAGACTAGTTTGGTGTTACCTCGTCAACTGACGAAAGAGAGAGATCAGCATGGCACGCGAGTGGTCGGTTACTTTGCCTGCGTGTCTCTGATGTCAAGATTGTGTCTTACGTGGGGGACGTTGACATGCTTGGGGGAGGGGCGGAATCTGTGACATTTTGATAGATTTGAATGTGACATGTTGTTAGGTGTCAATGACTTGTGACTAGATTTTAATTTTACATGTCAGTTGATTGCGAATGTGACAAGTTGATATGTGAAATGTTAGGTTGATTGCTTTGTTTGTTTGTTGATAGATTTGGCTGAAATATGTTAGATTTGTGACCCTTGAATTTGCCACTCCAACCTAGAAAAGCAAAGTGACCATTGATGTTGCCACACCAACTTAGAGAAGCAAACTGACGCTTGTTATTGCCACACCAACTTAGAGAAGCAAAGTGACCCTTGTTATTGCCACACCAACTTAGAGAAGCAAAGTGACCCTTGATGTTGCCACACCAAATTAGAGAAGCAAATTTACCTTTGATGTTGCCACACCAACTTACAGAAGCAAAGTGACCCTTGATGTTGCCACAAGAACTTAGAGAAGCAAACTGATCCTTGTTATTGCCACACCAACTTAGAGAAGCAAAGTGACCCTTCATGTTACAACACCCACTTAGAGAAGCAAACTGACCCTTGATATTCCCACACCGAATTAGAGAAGCAAATTGACCTTTGATGTTGCCACACGACTTAGACAAGTAAAGTGACCCTTGATGTTGACACACCAACTAATAGAATCAATTGACCTTTGATGTTGCCACACCAACTAAGAGAATCAATTGACCCTTGATGGTGCCACACCAATTTAGAGAAGCAAACTGACCCTTGATGTTGCCACACCAAATTAGAGAAGCAAAGTGACCCTTGATGTTGCCACTCCACATTAGAGAAGCAAAGTGACCCTTCATGTTACAACACCCACTTAGAGAAGCAAACTGACCCTTGATATTCCCACACCGAATTAGAGAAGCAAATTGACCTTTGATGTTGCCACACGACTTAGACAAGTAAAGTGACCCTTGATGTTGACACACCAACTAATAGAATCAATTGACCTTTGATGTTGCCACACCAACTAAGAGAATCAATTGACCCTTGATGGTGCCACACCAATTTAGAGAAGCAAACTGACCCTTGATGTTGCCACACCAAATTAGAGAAGCAAAGTGACCCTTGATGTTGCCACTCCACATTAGAGAAGCAAAGTGACCCTTGATGTTGCTACACCAAATTAGTGAAGCAAAGTGACCCTTGATGTTGCCACACCATATTAGAGAAGCAAAGTGACGCTTGATGTTGCCACACCAACTTAGAGAAGCAAAGTGACCCTTGATGTTGCCACACCAAATTAGAGAAGCAAAGTGACCCTTGATGTTGCCACACCAAATTAGAGAAGCAAACTGACCCTTGATGTTGCCACACCAACTTAAAGAAGAAAAGTGACCCTTGATGTTGCCACACCAAATTAGAGAAGCAAAGTGACCCTTGATGTTGTTACACCAACTTAGAGAAGCAAAGTGATCATTGATAGTGCAACACCAACTTAGAGAAGCAAAGTGACCCTTGTTGTTACAACACCCACTTAGAGAAGCAAAGTGACACTTGATGTTGCCACACCAACTTAGAGAAGCAAAGTGACCCTTGTTGTTACAACACCAACTTAGAGAAGCTAAGTGACAGTTGATGTTGCCACACCAAATTAGAGAAGCAAACTGACCCTTGTTGTTACAACACCCACTTAGAGAAGCAAAGAGAACTTTGATGTTGCCACACCAACTTAGAGAAGCAAAGTGACCCTTGATGTTGCCACACCAACTTAGAGAAGCAAAGTGATTATTGATAGTGCAACACCAACTTAGAGAAGCAAAGTGACCCTTGATGTTGCCACAACAACTTAGAGAAGCAAAGTGACACTTGATGTTGCCACACCAACTTAGAGAAGCAAAGTGGCCCTTGTTGTTACAACACCCAAATAGAGAAGCAAACTGACCCTTGATGTTGCCACACCAAATTAGAGAAGCAAAGTGAACCTTGATGTTGCCACACAAACTTATAGAAGCAAACTGACCCTTGATAGTGCCACACCAACTTAAAGAAGAAAAGTGACACTTGATGTTGCCACACCAAATTAGAGAAGCAAAGTGACACTTGATAGTGCCACACCAACTTAGAGAAGCAAACTGACCCTTGATAGTGCCACACCAACTTAAAGAACCAAAGTTTCACTTGATGTTGCCACACCAAGTTAGAGAAGCAAAGTGACCCTTGATGTTGCCACACCAACTTAGAGAAGCAAACTGACCCTTGATGTTGCCACACCAACTTAAAGAAGAAAAGTGACCCTTGATAGTGCCACACCAACTTAAAGAAGCAAACTGACCCTTGATAGTGCCACACCAACTTAAAGAAGCAAAGTGACCCTTGTTGTTACAACACCCACTTAGAGAAGCAAAGTGACACTTGATGTTGCCACACCAACTTAGAGAAGCAAAGTGACCCTTGTTGTTCCCACACCGAATTAGAGAAGCAAATTGACCTTTGATGTTGCCACACCAAATTAGAGAAGCAAACTGACCCTTGTTGTTACAACACCCACTTAGAGAAGCAAAGTGAACCTTGATGTTGCCACACCAACTTAGAGAAGCAAACTGACCCTTGATGTTGCCACACCAACTTAGAGAAGCAAAGTGATGATTGATAGTGCAACACCAACTTAGAGAAGCAAAGTGAACCTTGATGTTGCCACATCAACTTAGAGAAGCAAACTGACCCTTGATAGTGCCACACCAACTTAAAGAAGCAAAGTGACACTTGATGTTGCCACAGCAAATTAGAGAAGCAAAGTGACCCTTGATAGTTCCACACCAACTTAGAGAAGCAAACTGACCCTTGATAGGGCCACACCAACTTAAAGAAGCAAAGTGACACTTGATGTTGCCACACCAAATTAGAGAAGCAAAGTGACCCTTGATGTTGCCACACCAACTTAGAGAAGCAAAGTGATCATTGATAGTGCAACCCCAACTTAGAGAAGCAAATTGAACCTTGATGTTGCCACACCAACTTAGAGAAGCAAACTGACCCTTGATAGTGCCACACCAACTTAAAGAAATAAAGTGACACTTGATGTTACAACACCCACTTAGAGAAGCAAAGTGACCCTTGATGTTGCCACACCAATTTAAAGAAGCAAATTGACACTTGATAGTGCCATACTAACTTAGAGAAGCAAACTGACCCTTGATAGTGCCACACCAATTTAGAGAAGCAAACTGACCCTTGATGTTGCCACACCAACTTAAAGAAGCAAATTGACCCTTGATGTTGCCACACCAACTGAAAGAAGCTAACTGACCCTTGATGTTGCCACACTAACTTAGAGAAGAAAAGTGAACCTTGATGTTGCCACACCAACATAGAGAAGCAAACTGACTCTTGATGTTGCCACACCAATTTAGAGAAGCAAGAAGACCCTTGATGTTGCCACACCAACTTAAAGAAGCAAACTGACCCTTGATGTTGCCACACCAACTTAAAGAAGCAAACTGACCCTTGATGTTGCCACACCAACTTAGAGAAGCAAACTGACCCTTGATGTTGCCACACCAACTTAAAGAAGCAAAGTGACCCTTGATGTTGCCACACCAACTTAGAGAAGCAAAGTGACCCTTGATGTTGCCACACCAACTTAAAGAAGCAAAGTGACCCTTGATGTTGTTACACCAACTTAGAGAAGCAAAGTGACCCTTGATGTTGCCACACCAACTTAAAGAAGCAAAGTGACCCTTGATGTTGTTACACCAACTTAAAGAAGCAAAGTGACCCTTGATGTTGCCACACCAACTTAAAGAAGCAAAGTGATCCTTGATGTTGCCACACCAACGTAAAGAAGCAAAGTGACCCTTGATGTTGCCACACCAACTTAAAGAAGCAAAGTGACCCTTGATGTTGCCACACCAACTTAAAGAAGCAAAGTGACCCTTGATGTTGTCACACCAACTTAAAGAAGCAAAGTGACCCTTGATGTTGCCACACCAACTTAAAGAAGCAAAGTGACCCTTGATGTTGCCACACCAACTCATACTTTACAAAATGTTTTTTTAAAATTATTAATTGTCCATAAATAGTTATGTTGTGTGAACCGGCAGCACAAGGCTCGCGGACCAGTGGAGCACCATCTTTGGTACCCTGAGCAAGTTGATCCTATGTACACTGAGCTAGTTGACCCTATGTACGCTGAGCTAGTTGTCCCTAAGTACACTGAGCTAGTTGACCCTATGTACACTGAGCTAGGTGACCCTATGTACACTGAGCTAGTTGACCCTAAGTACACTGAGCTAGTTGACCCTATGTACACTGAGCTAGTTGACCCTATGTACACTGAGCTAGTTGACCCTATGTACACTGAGCCAGTTAACCTATGTACACTGAGCTAGTTGACCCTATGTACACTGAGTTAGATGACCCTATGTACACTGAGCTAGGTAACCTTATGTACACTGAGCTAGTTGACCCTATGTACACTGAGCTAGTTGACCCTATGTACACTGAGCTAGTTGACCCTATGTACACTGAGCTAGTTGACCCTATGTACACTGAGCTAGTTGACCCTATGTACACTGAGCTAGTTGACCCTATATACACTGAGCTAGTTGTCCCTAAGTACACTGAGCTATTGACCGTATGTACACTGAGCTAGTTAACGCTATATTTGGGTTACTTGTTGTTACGTGTAAATTATAATGAGGTAGTTGTTACATTGTAAATTTTATAGAGAATAACTCGGATCTAACTCCATTCCAGTCGATATGTGGAGTGATAGGTAGACTGATATGTAGAGTGATAGGTAGACTGATATGTAGAGTGATAGGTAGACTGATATGTAGAGTGATAGGTAGACTGATATGTAGAGTGATAGGTAGACTGATATGTAGAATGATATTTAAAATGATATGTGGACTGATATGTAGCCTGCTATTTAAACTGACATTTAAAATGATATGTAGACTTATATGTAGACTGATATTTAAACTGATATGTAGACTTATATTTAGATGGATATGTATACTGAAATATAGACTGATATGTAGACTGATATGTAGACTGAAAGGTAGACTGAAATGTAGACTGATGTGTAGACTTATATGTAGACTGAAATGTAGACTGATATGTAGACTGATATGTAGACTGAAATGTAGACTGAAATGTAGACTGATAAGTAGACTGATATGTAGACTGATATGTAGACTCAGTGCTAGATTAACCATTAGGCAAACAAGGCACGTGCTTAGGGCACCAAGCATTTGGGGGGCACCACAAGTCGTCAAGAAAAATGTGTATATACCATCACACATTGCGAAATATGGAAATTCTGGAAAAGGAAATCCTTCTTACTTATCCAAAACTATATGTGAAGAACTGATTGAAATTATGTCCCAAAAAGTCCATGCAGTAATTGTAGATGAAGTAAAGGCTTCCGGTTATTTCAGCTTGTCAGTAGACTCAACACCTGATATTTCACATACAGATCAGTTCAGCGTTGTTCTTTGATATGCGGTAGATGGAGAGCCCATTGAGAGCTTTTTTGACTTTCTTGGAGCTGCAAAGTCACGCCGGTGAAGGTTTGGCTAAGCAAGTGTTGCAGTACTTACGTGAAGGTTACAATATTGATTTTTCGAGATGCAGAGGTCAGTCCTGCGACAACGCAGCTAATATGTCTGGGAGCTACAAGGGCATGCAGAAAAAAAAATTATAGAAGAAAATGAGTTTGCTATATGCATACCCTGTCCTGCCCATTCACTAAATATGGTAGGCAGAAGTGTCGTTGACTCTTGTTTAGAGGCAGTAAACTTCTTCCACAAAGTGCAACTGATGTATACTTTTTTCTCAGCTTCAACCAAAAGATGGAAGATTCTGGAAGGATGCCTTGTGAATGAAAAGCTGGTAAAGTCCCTTTCCGATACCAGATGGGAAGCACATGCTGTTGCAACTGAAGCCATTCGAAAGCCTCATCCTCAGTTTATAGAAGCGTTAGAATGTTTACAAGGTGACCAGTCACAGAAGGGGGGCACCAGAAGAGAAGCAGAAAACATTGCAAAGAAGATGCAAGAATTAGAATTTGCTTTCATGCTTGTCTTTTGGGAAGAACTGTTGCAACATTTTCACAGGGTCAGTTAAGCTCTACAAAATGAGCACGTGAACTTGATAACGTGTGCTGATTTGTATTCTTCACTAGCAGATCACTTGCATGAATCTAGGAATGAAGTTGAAAGATTTGAAGAAGCTGCAAAACAAATAACACCAGGTGTGGATTATAAGTCAACTTTGACCCGTAATCGTAAACGAAAGACAGTGGTCAATGATGGTGATGCCCCTGAGGTATCTCAGAATGCCAGAGACAAATTTCGTATATCTGCTTTCTACACCATTGTTGACAAACTTGAGACAGAGATGAGTAGACGAGGACAGTTATATAATGATATAACAGTTCGATTTTCTTCTTTTGTCGATGTACCACAAACATCTCAGTGTTGTGAAGGATTAATAAATGGTTATCCTGAAGATCTGAACAATAATTTATATACTGAACGACAACAGTTCTACTCATATATTCACCACAAATTGTGTGCATCAAAATCTGAGAACAACACGTTCAGTCATGCAGAACTCTACAAAGTAATAGTTAGAGACAACATCGAGTGTGCTTTTCCAAATGTAGAAATCGCCTTGCGCATATTTTTAACATTAATGGTTACGAACTGTTCAACTGAGCGCTCTTCTTTTTCTCAGTTGAAACGTACAAAAAATCCAAGTAGATCGACAATGAAACAAGAAAGGCTTGATTCCTTATCTTTGCTAATGATTGAGGCAGACTTGTTGCGCAAAATTAACTTTGAGGATGTACTCAAAAACTTTGAAAGACGTAAATCTAGAAAAAAAGAAATTTAAAATGTAAATGTGTGCTCTCTCTGACTTTCTCATCTATCAAAAAAGTTACAGTATTTTTGTCTGATATTATTACAAGATTAATTAAGTATTAATTTTAAAACAGAAATACTTTATTGTAGGTTTTATATGAGTGATAGTAGTACAAAAATATGTGCTTACATTTCACAATTGTTTTTCTTTGTTAGTTTTTTGCATAATATTGAACATACCAGCAGTCAGTGGAAGATCGGGGCAGTAGGGGGCACCCATGTGGGTTTGTGCCTAGGTCACCAAGATGGCTTAATCCGGCCCTGTGTAGACTGATATGTAGACTGATATGTAGACTGAAATGTAGACTGATATGTAAACTGATATGTAGACTGATATGTAGACTGATATGTAGACTGATGTGTAGACTGATATGTAGACTGATATGTAGACTGATATGTAGACTGATATGTAGACTGATGTGTAGACTGATATGTAGACTGATATGTAGACTGATGTGTAGACTGATATGTAGACTGATGTGTAGACTGATATGTAGACTGATATGTAGACTGATGTGTAGACTGATATGTAGACTGATATATAGACTGATATGTAGACTGATGTGTAGACTGATATGTAGACTGATATGTAGACTGATATGTAGACTGATGTGTAGACTGATATGTAGACTGATATGTAGACTGATGTGTAGACTGATATGTAGACTGATATGTAGACTGATATGTAGACTGATGTGTAGACTGATATGTAGACTGATATGTAGACTGATGTGTAGACTGATATGTAGACTGATATGTAGACTGATCTGTAGACTGATGTGTAGACTGATATGTAGACTGATATGTAGACTGATGTGTAGACTGATATGTAGACTGATATGTAGACTGATATGTAGACTGATATGTAGACTGATATGTAGACTGATATGTCTATTTTCCCGCTATCTCCACATATTCTCCGGCCTGTAACTAGAAACTATGTATATTTTTGTTTTCATTCAGGAATCGAGAAGTTAATTTTCTTGGGTTTAAAAAACAACATAAATTGTTCAGGGCTATAATAGTATCGTTCCTCTCCGATGAGGCTATAATAGTATCGTTCCTCTCTGATTACGGCTATAATAGTATCGTTCCTCTCCGATTAGGCTATAATAGTATCGTTCCTCTCCGATAAGGCTATAATAGTATCGTTCCTCTCCGATTAGGCTATAATAGTATCGTTTCTCTCCGATTAGGCTATAATAGTATCGGTCCTCTCCGATGAGGCTATAATAATATCGTTCCTCTCCGATTAGGCTATAATAGTATCGTTCCTCTCCGATTAGGCTATAATAGTATCGTTCCTCTCTGATGAGGCTATAATAGTATCGTTCCTCTCAAATTAGGCTATAATAGTATCGTTTCTCTCCGATTAGGCTATAATAGTATCGTTCCTCTCTGATTAGGCTATAATAGTATCGTTCCTCTCCGATTAGGCTATAATAGTATCGTTCCTCTCCGATTAGGCTATATTAGTATCGTTTTTCTCCGACTAGGCTGTAATAGTATCGTTCCTCTCCGATTAGGCTGTAATAGTATCGTTCCTCTCCTATTAGGCTATAATAGTATCGTTCCTCTCCGATTACAGCCAAGGATTATGGCACACTTATGACGTGTATGTTCAAAACAGTAAATTTAAACTAATTCGGATCATCATTTGGGGTGGGGGGAGAGAGGGAAAGAGAGACACACACAGAGTGGGAGAAGGAAGCAGAGAGAGAGAGAGAGAGAAAGCGACAGACAGAAGAATACAAACCATAATTAAAGGGCTGTTGCCGATTTTAAAAAAAAAAATACCTGAACGAGTTAAGTCAGAAAAATCAAAGAATGTTGTCATTGAGACCCAGAGCTGGGAGTAACTGTTGAAAGCATATTCTGGTCTTCAATGCTTGATACAAAGAGAACGTTATATTATTAATATTTCTTATGCCAACCCCCTTCCCCCCTCCCCACTCGGCGCGCCTTCGTCTCCTTACATTTAAAACTCGACATGCGTCATGTAAATTTCTCCTCGGAAATCCACACCATGAATTGAAGATGGCGACATGTGCAGAAAACAGTCGTTCCTCATCCGAGGTACATAATGCTTGCAAGGAGACGCCATCTTTCACGGCACCTCATTTCATCGCCTCGCCTTCTCTTTTTTTTTTGTGGCCGCCCAACGAGAAGACGGCGAGGACTTTAATCCAAGGCTGGCTTAGTTGCGGCGTCCTAGAAAACAATCTGCAAACCTGACGCCCTAAATTTAATCCCTGGGCTCAGGGCGTCATAAAGGTATGGTTTAGTTTAGGGAATGTGGCGTGATGGGGCGCACGGCAAATCCGATCGCCTTAGGGTCCTGCCACTAGTTTTGTTATTGTGCCGCCACAACAAAGCCCCTGGCGGCGTACAACGCCTGGTGGAGCAGAATTCGATAGTTGTGCACCCGAGCAGCCCTGAGTGAGCGCTTGTCGCTGGACCATTGCGCTCATGATGTTGGTAGGACTAACAACAATTCATACGTGGCACAGTTGGCGGGGGCTCATGTGACATTTCGGGCCCCATTCATATGTTGGCACTCTCGTGTGTGTGGAAAGTAGTTTTACTTTAGTTTAGTATTTTGTACACTAACACGATTTTTTTGTGACACAGGTTCTCAAATAAATGGACCATTTGCTGCTCGATGACCCTAAAAGCTCACTCCACTTTAATTAACCTCCTGGTTCCTAAGCAACAACAACAAACAGTTATGGTGCCATTGAAAGTAAAATTCGCCACACTTCATATCGGGGGTGGGGATTGTTCGGCCGACAAGATCATTTGATCTGGCCCGCCAGCCGAATTCAAAATGCAATAAATGTAGGAGGTTTTTCCTACCAGCATAAATGTATATTATTATTATTATTTAGGCATTTTTGTATAGCGCTTACCTTACAGCTCTAAGCGCTTTACAATTATTTAAAATATTTAAACTATTTAAACTGCTAAATTAATAGAAAAATGAAAAACCAGAGACACTAGAATAGTTACTATTAAGTGAATTACAATAAAAGCATACTTTTGAAGGTCAAACAAGGACAAGCAAGGGCAAGCAAAGACAAGAAAGGATAAGTATGGACACGCAAAGACAGGCAAGGACAGTCAAGAACGAGCAAGGACAAGCAAGATCGTCAGTTAAAATCGTTCCAAGTAAATGTACTCACCACGAGAATGCCGGGATAAATAACCAATGATGAATTCTCCACTTTGCGGAGACAAGCATTGAAATATGCATCTGTGTTAGGGACAACTTACTGCTGTGAGCAGCTCTCTTCAAATCTTACGATCACAAAGAGTCGACTGCGCTCCAGAATAACCGAAACAAACCCGGAAAATCAGTTGCCAGTATCAGCATCCTCGATACTAGCAACTATTACAGCATCCTCGATATTAGCAAATATTACAGCATCCTCGATACTAGCAAATATTACAGCATCCTCGATACTAGCAAATATTACAGCATCCTCGATACTAGCAACTATTACAGCATCCTCGATATTAGCAAATATTACAGCATCCTCGATACTAGCAAATATTACAGCATCCTCGATACTAGCAAATATTACAGCATCCTCGATACTAGCAAATATTACAGCATCCTCGATACTAGCAAATATTACAGCATCCTCGATACAAATATTACAGCATAATCAATTCAATATCAGTTAATATTACACATAATCAATACCACATGTAATTGCCTCTGTCTTATCGTCATTTAATTAAGGTCTGTTTGATGCCATCCATGATTTGACCACAAGACAGCAGTCCTCGACAGCTTGCACAGCAGCACAGCCCAAAGGTCCAGGGCAGAAGCACGTGTACAGTTCTGTGTCATCCGCAAAAAATTTTCAACAATTCTGCCAAGCTGGCTAGTGTACATGGAGAACAGGATAGTTTCTAAAACTGAGCCCCGTGGCACACCACAGGTAACGGAAGTGTCCATGGAAGATGCTTGATACACTGGAATACGCTGAGTCCTGTCAGTCAGATAAGACGAAAACCATCCAAGTGCAGTTCCAGAGATGCCTGCCTCATTCAGAAGTCTTGACAGAAGAAGCTCATGGTAAATCCCATCGAAAGCAGCCAGATCAGATCATCTACAATAAAAAATGTAGCAGATATTTTGGGGCTGTTCAACCCAAGAGACTACTATCAGCAAGTGAAGAAGAATTATTGTTTTCCGTTAAAATTAAACTTTTCCTATGAAGAAAGATGATAATAAAATTTCACAAAGTCAGTTGATGTTTTTAAATTATAGCTGAATGAGATTTCCTAGAATCTCTTCAAAAAATATCGCTAAGTTTTCAAATTTTTCTTTCGGTCTATTTATCTGTGGCTTCATGTGAGCGGAGCTTTTCAAAACTAAGGCTTATCAAGAACTATTTACGATCAACCATGGGAGAGCCAGGGCTTTCTGATCTGGCTCTGCTATCAATTGAAAGTTGAAAGGATATTGATTCTAATCAAGTGATTGACAGGGTGCAGCTTTGAACTCATTAGTAAGACTTTTAATACATTATCTAATTAGTAAGACTCCTAATACAAGCCACGTGTGATGGCAGTATAATAATATTTTTTTAGTAAGATTCCCACTACAAGTCACGTGAGATGTCATTAGTAAGACTCCCAATACAAGCAACGTGAGATGTCATTAGTGAGACTCCCAATACAAGCAACGTGAGATGTCATTAGTGAGACTCCCAATACAAGCCACGTGAGATGTCATTAGTGAGACTCCCAATACAAGCAACGTGAGATGTCATTAATGAGACTCCCAATACAAGCCAAGAGAGATGTCATTAGTAAGACTCCGAATACAAGCCACGAGAGATGTCATTAGTGAGACTCCCAATACAAGCAACGTGAGATGTCATTAATGAGACTCTCAATACAGGTCACATCAAGCACATTTTCGTAGGTGATGTATGTTCTTCTTATATTCTATTCCTTGTCGATATATATAACATATATTTTAACAAAACAACCTACACTGTTTTTTTTTCCACCTGCATTATTTCAGCCATTCTTGTTTCTCATCCCCTCCCCCCGACACACTCATACCTTCCGATAATTTACACCTTGTGAGAGCTCGTGTTGCTCCACTAGAGAGACTACTTTGGAGTACTGGACCTTTTTCTTCTCTTTGTGAAGGACATGCGATTGTGTTGATGTGCCAGGGACAAGGCCTCAGAATGCTCCCCTCCCCCTGATTCCTAAATAAATCGTATATTTTATAGATCAATAAAGCTATACAGATTAGAAAGAATGAAAGAAAGACAGATAGATAGATAGATAGATAGATAGATAGATAGATAGATAGATAGATAGATAGATAGATAGATAGATAGATAGATAGATAGATAGATAGATAGATAGATAGATAGATAGATAGATAGA
>CAXITT010000147.1:1063010-1109729 GCA_964033795.1 Lymnaea stagnalis
TTTTTTTTTTTTTTTTTTTTTTTTAATAGTTTTTTTCAGCCTTCAAATATAAAACAATTCAGCTGTGGACTTAACACTGTATTGACCAGAGTTTTTTAAGTTTTTTAAGTGTATTATTAACATTAGTCGGTTTGTTTTTGTTTGTTTTGTTTTTTTAAGTTTCCGGTTCTTTACTTAAAAACAAACCAAAATAAATCATAATAATTATTTTTAAAATACAGAAACATCACAGTGAAGCCACCTATAGTGGAACCACCTACAGTGGCATCACCTACAGTCGCAAACTCACCCTTATCAATAACTGTCTAATAAAGATATTTTATCATTATTAATGAGTTATTTTGTAAATATTACATATATTTTTATAAAATAGTTAATTTTAGAAAAGAAATGTATAGCCTATGATTTTCACTTATTATTCCAGTTGCATACCTTGATAAAAAATATATGCTCATTTGAGGCGTAGCTTATAAAATAATCGTTTTGCAATATATTGTATTGGGTTTTTTTTGTTCCAGGAAATATTTGAATAAGGAGAAAATACGCTGCATATGAATCATAAAATTAAACTACTATTATTCTAGTTACACACCTTAAAGAAGAAAACAACAACAACTCATTTAGTGGTTGCAGATAACACATTTGTTCTGCAATATATCTGTGCTTTTTTTTTTTTATTTTAGGAAATATTTTAATAAAGATAGAAGCTGTATCTCACAAAATGTTCAATTATCCATCCAGTCACACTCCTAGCAGATAGGGAAGGTGTCACTTATCAACTTTACTTGGCCACATGTATGTGGTTATTCTTTTTGTCTCAAAGGGAGATTATTTTAACAGTGAGACACGTTTTTAGCCTTTTCCAGTTACATGCCTTGAAAGAAAAATTAAATAATTTTTGTGATAGTATTAAAATTTGTTCACTTTATAAAAAACACCAGCACCTCAGTCAGTACCTGCTACTCTCTTGTCACTGTCATTTAATGTTCATGTGGAGACCAGTGTCTTTTCCTTGTCACTAATGCACGCCCAATTAACTTCCTTACAAGACGTGTGCTCGGCCCTCACATCTCAAGTTTTGTGGCATCTTGACTGGAAATGACGTATTGAACGAGCGGCCGCTCTTTTGTGGACACGCTCGTGCACATAACCAGGCTGAAGCGAGGGCCAATAAAAAAAAAGAGAAAGAGAGGCGCTAGGTGTCTTATGTTTCAATTTCCCTCTGCACGTACACCAAACGTTAGGCAAAGAAAAAGGATGTCAAGAGCGTGACGTCACCTGAGCCGTACACCAAAGGTAAAGCAAGTAAACAAGATGTCAAGGGCGTGACGTCACCTGGGCCGTACACCAAAGGTAAAGCAAGTAAACAGGATGTCAAGAGCATGACGTCACCTGAGCCGTACACCAAAGGTAAAGCAAGTAAACAGGATGTCAAGGGCGTGACGTCACCTGGGCCGTACACCAAAGGTAAAGCAAGCAAACAGGATGTCTGGACCATGACGTCACCTGGGCCGTACACTAAAGGTAAAGCTAGTAAACAGGATGTTAAGTTCGTGACGTCACCGTTTGCACAATTATGCTCTCGTTGAAACCTGGTCACGACTAAAGACAAAATGTTGCCAAAGTCGTTTAAAAAAAAAACAAACTGCCACATTGGATCACATGGGCGCTTCATTGAAGGTGACACTTTACAATCTGAAGGGAGACTCTGCCGTCGTCATATCCAAAGTTGTTGTTTTGTTGTTTTTTATCCTAAGATGTTTTCAACTTTAAAAAAAAAAGAATAATTTAAAAGAATAATATTTTTTTTTTCTTTAATGAGACCAAAATAGCGGTTTATGTAGGGGAGATAGTCCCGATGAGTACTTCACTTTTGGTATCGGTCATTACCTGCCCTTTCTTTAATAATTTACGGGGGGGGGGGGGGGTGATAAAAAAGAAAAGTTGTAGAGGCAATGTCGGGTGGTGTCCAGGTTTTGGCGTAAATGTAATGAGATTTTGTGATGTCATGGCAGAGGTGAGAAGCTTTTCCAGTAAGTGACTTTTAGTTTAAAAATAATATTGGGAAAATTGCAATCCAGCTGCAAACTTTATTGGTCTCTTCAAGAAAATAAAAAAAAAAAAAAATGTTTTTGGTTTTGGTAAAGGTGTACCTACCATTTAAAAATAAAATCTTCTAAAGTCATGCTATTAGTTTGTCCATATCATCAACTAATACACAAAAAATGTCTTTGTCTTTAAATGAGCAATAATAAATGACTAAAATATTTGTACCTTCAGCCCAAAAGCTTTGTCAGTTGTCAAGATATAATTCATATCTACTTGTCACAAACTGTATCCCATTTAAATAAACAATACAAAAAAAAAAAAAAAAAAAAAAAAAAAAAAAAAAAAATTTAAAATCACTTGGTAACTACAAGTTTTAAATCAAATATCCGAATTGTCCTTTAAGCGTCACTCCGCCGGCCATCGTTCATCAACCGAACACTACCAGACCAATAAAACAGGAGACCGTATGCCGCCGCCACCTACTGGACGGCCAGCAGCCTGCGCCAACAAGACACAACAGTTTTGTTGACAATGCGCGCTTGGCATGCGGCCTCACCGTTCCTTGTCTGTAGCAGCCGCACCGCTCCCCTCTGTCTGAGACGTGAAACACTGTGCGGTGAAGTGTAACGGCTGCGCCACTCTCCCGGGGATAGTTGGTGCCGCGGTGCGCTTTATTACTTTTTCTGGAAGATTTTCTCCTTGGCTGCACGCTCACAAAGGTGTGAAACGTGTTCAGGCCCACCCCCTCCCCCCACAGCCCCCTTTTCTGAGTTGATCTTTTTGCGCTGGCTTGATGCGGAGCAAGGTAACCATCTCAGATGAATCCCTCCCATTCCCCCCCCCCCTCCCCCTTGCCCCCCCCCCCCCCCCCCCCCATTTTGCGATGGCTTGATGCGGAGCAAGGTAACCATCTCAGATGAATCCCTCCCATTCACCCCACCCTACCCAATTGCCCCCCTCCCCCCCCCGCTTCACCGTTGCATTTTTTTTTCCTAACCTCGCTTTTGTGGACCGAGCCTTTGTGGTGGGGGTTTTAACTCGCTGCTTTCGATATGGTTTGAAAGCATAGTTCCCCTCAACCTGTTACTTTGCCGCGTGCCGGGTTCAAATATCTCAGATTAGTATGGGTGACATTTTTGGTCGTGTACATAGAAAACAGCATCGGCGTCTACAGCGTTCTCAGCGCGATTTTAATCCCCTGATCTCAATAGGCAATTGCACTGCTGGAAATAAATTAGAGAGCGCTTGAATGTTGGGCCTAATAAACATCTTGACTGTGCCTAAACAAAATAGTTTATTAAACAAAACTTATTTAATGTGGCGAACTTTTCTCATAAATGTCTACGATTGTGCAGATAGGAAACATGCAAACAGAAAGTAGTGGAACATAAGATTAAGGAGTAGTGGAATATAAGATTAGGGAGCAGTGGAATATAAGATTAGGGAGTAGTGGAATATAAGATTAAGGAGTAGTGGAATATACGATTAGGGAGTAGTGGAATATAGGATTAGGGAGCAGTGGAATATTGGATTAGTGAGTAGTGGAATATAGGATTAGAGAGTATTGGAATATAGGATTAAGGAGTGGTGGAATATAGGATTAGGGAGTAGTAGAATCTAGGATTAGGGAGTAGTGAAATATAAGATTAGGGAGTAGTGGAATATAAGATAAGGGAGTAGTGGAAATAGGATTAGGGAATAGTGGAATATAAGATTAGGGCGTCGTGGAATATAAGATTAAGTAGTGGAATATACGATTAGGGAGTAGTGGAAAATAAGATTAGGGAGTAGTGGAATATAAGATTAGGGAGCAGTGGAATATAAGATTAGGGAGCAGTGGAAATAGGATTAGGGAATAGTGGAGTATAAGATTAGGGCCTAGTGGAATAAAAGATTAAGTAGTGGAATATACGATTAGGGAGTAGTGGAATATAAGATTAGGGCCTAGTGGAATAAAAGATAAGGGAATAGTGGAATATAAGATTAGGGCGTAGTGGAATATAATATTAAGTAGTGGGATATACGATTAGGGAGTAGTGGAATATAGGATTAGGGAGTACTGGAATATAAGATTAGAGAGTAGTGGAATATAAGATTAAGGAGTAGTGGAATATAAGATTAAGGAGTAGTGGAATATAGGATTAGGGAGTAGGGGAATATAAGATTAGTGAGTAGTGGAATATAGGATTAGGGAATAGTGGAATATAAGATAAGGGAGTAGTGGAATATACGATTAAGGAGTAGTGGAATATAGGATTAGGGAGTAGTGGAATATAAGATTAGGGAGTAGTGGAATATAAGATTAGGGAGTACTGGAATATAAGATTAAGGAGTAGTGGAATATAAAATTAGGGAGTAGTGAAATATATGATTAGAGAGTAGTTGAATATAGAATTAGGAAGCAGTGGAATATAGGATTTGGGAGTAGTGGAATCTAGGATTAGGGAGTAGTGGATTATAAGATTAGGGAGTAGTGGAATATAAGATTATTGAGGAGTGGAAAAAGATTAGGGGGTATTGGAAATAGGATTAGGGAATAGTGGAATATAAGATTAGGGA
This sequence comes from Lymnaea stagnalis, assembly GCA_964033795.1. Taxonomy (NCBI): domain Eukaryota; kingdom Metazoa; phylum Mollusca; class Gastropoda; family Lymnaeidae; genus Lymnaea; species Lymnaea stagnalis. Next base: position 1,067,619 of record CAXITT010000147.1, read on the forward strand.
GTAGTGGAAAATGCGATTAGGGAGTAGTGGAATATAGAATTAGGGAGTAGTGGAATATAAGATTAGGGAGTAGTGGAATATAAGATTAGGGAGTAGTGGAATATAAGATTAGGGAGTAGTGGAATAAAGGATTAGGGAGAAGTGGAATATAAGATTAAGGAGTAGTGGAATATAAGATTAGGGAGTAGTGGAATATAAGATTAGGGAGTAGTGGAATATATTAATTAGGGAGTAGTGGAATATAAGATTAAGGAGTAGTGAAATATAGGATTAAGAAGCAGTTGAATATAAGATTAGGGAATGGTGGAAAATAAGATTAGGGAGTAGTGGAATATAAGATTAGGGAGAAGTGGAATATAAGATTAGGGAGTAGTGAAATATAAGATTAGGGAGTAGTGGAATGTATGATTTGAGAGTAGGGGAATATAGGATTACGGAGTAGGGGCGTATTAGAGTCACAATCTATGGACTATGAGTAGACAGCTTTCTCCTTATCTTGAATGTGCCCAGTGTATCATTATAACAAGGAAAAATAATCATGCCAATATATGACGGTGTTTAAAGCCCTTATCGTGGCGATGCATTAACACATAAGACTAAATAAACCAAATAAACCCATGTTCTTTGGGTACAAGATCCCGTGGGGCGCCATAAATTCATGTCATCGAAATTCATGTAATGGAATTTAATATATTTTTTTTTTAAATGGTATAGATTAGTAGTAACATTCACAATTATACTGTTTGATTGTACAAAGAAATGTAAAATTTAATTATTTTTGTTTGTATGTCGATAAATGGTCTGTCTATAATATGCCTATCTATAATGTGTCTGTCTATAATATGTCTATCTATAATGTGTCTGTCTATTATATGTTTATATATAATGTGTCTGTCTATAATGTGTCTATCTATAATATGTCTGTCTTTAATACGTCTGTCTATAATATGTCTGTCTATAATGTGTCTGTCTATAATGTGTCTGTCTATGAAGTAAGCTGCTACCTGACCAAAGTCAGGAAGGAAATTGTTTGATTTACAGGGCCGTCTTAACACATTGGAGGCCCTGGGCACAGCATGCATTAGGGCCCCCTAACAACACACCAGGGCCGTGAGAAGGGGGACACGCGCCCCATGCTCAGTCGGGGGTGGGGGGACACACACAGTTCCAGCTCCCCAACAACACACCAAGAGGTATACACTTGTAAAATAAACATTCAATAAAGTTAAACATAGATTAATTCAATTTATTGATACAAAAACAAAATCATTCCAAATCAATAATATTTATCAAAGATTATCGTAAATAAATGATACATTATCTCAGATCAATGAACAGGTCCTCCGTGTTCTTGCTTAGTCATTCTGCCTCACGCCTCGTATTCACTTCCTGATCAGTGTCAGAACTTGAATATTTTTCGAAACCTCCATGTAGACTGCAGGGGTCTCGCAAACTTTTCAGCCCGAGGGCCGCATTAACTATCAAATAGCAGTTCGGGGGCCGACTACACTCGAGGTCCAAATAAAAAAGAATCAAAACATGGACGTGGTTTCAAATTATTTAAGTATTATCATTTCATTCAGTTATATAATTAATATACATAACAAATCAACACCTGTATTAGTGTGAATGGTGAAATTGTTTCCTGAATGCAAAAATAGCAGTGATTAGCAGACATTTCTGGATTTCGATTTGATGTCCCTAACATTAACCGTGACCTGAGATTATCATCGGAAATTTTTTCTCAAATTGTTCTTCACGTATTTCGTTCTTGAAAATGTTTGTTTACACAGGTATGTTGTTCCAAAGATTGAAAGGTACATTGATGCAAATGTTTTGACATTAGGAAAGTCTTTCTTGGGCGAAAACTGGTTAAAAACCCACGGTCCTGCTTTTAACTTGTCCCTAAGGAGGTCATTTGCTTGCAACTCATTGACCTCCAGGTTCAATTCCTCTGGGCAACTGGCCACATCTGCTTCAATTGGTTTTGAAAAAGTCTCACTTCGTCTGCCTTTAATTCCAAGTCAGAAAACCGCTGCTGACACTGCAGCTGTGGGGTCTTTGATGATCTCGCATACAGATGACGTGGGGAACTCCGCTGTTGCTTCAGCCATGAAGACCTTTCACTGCTGAAAGTGTTTCAAGTTGTTGGCCTGTACTTGTTCCAAAAAACAAGATGAATTTGGATCTGAAGCCTTTAGGTGGGTGTATAGATCAGAAACTAGAGTTTCCTCTCCTTGTAATTTTAGGTTCAGAAAATTTAAATGACTAGTTATGTCTACGTCAAAGACTCATTTCCATAACCACTCTTCATCAGACACTAATGGCCGTGTCTGGCCTTTACTTTCCAGGAAGTCACCTATTCCCTTTCTTAACTTAAATACTTTGCTCAGAACTTTTTCACAACTTAGCCCTCTTATTGCTGTGTAATATGGTAAATCTTGGGATTCTGTGTCTGTATGTTTCAACAGGTCTCTGAACTGTCTATGGGTAAGCCAATGTGTACAATACGCTGCTGATGTCCACATATTTATTATGCAAAGCTTTCTGCTGAATAATACAGTGCAGGAGTATTGATTGCAGAATGTTTTTCTCATTAAACATCTGGTTCATTGTCCAACCAAGCCTTTTTTTATGCCACTCATACTATTTCCTCCGTCAACTGTCAGGCTACTGAGGTTAGTCCAGTCAAAGTTATAAACATAATTTTTTTTTAACTCATTAAATATATACTCTCCGGTAACAGTGTCGTACATGCTATATAGGGAAGCCATCTCTTGTGTTATGTTCATGTCTTCATCCACACCTCTATCGAACACAAGCAGTTGAGACGTGGAACAGCTGTCCAGCGAGTTATTTATGGCAATTAAAAAATCGCGAAACTTGCTTGCATTTTTCTCTATTTGAGTCACAATGTTTTCACTTATGTCTGCAACACAGTGGGAAAAGCTCCGCCACTAGATGGCGTTATATCATCTCATTGACGGTGAACGGAAGTAGAAAAACTAAACAGCCAATGGGGTTTGCCAAATAATGATCGATTAGAAAACATAACGCACTACTGCGCGCCTCTATTTTAATGCGGGCCGTAGTTTGGAGACCCCTGATGTAGTGCATTGACGTCATCAAAATATGCCGGCCTTCTTGTGTCATACAGAGGCTTTACGATAACGAGAGATTTTCCTAATTAAGATGTCAGAACATTCCATCGATGTGTAGAAGCTGAGAAAATGGGAATATAGGGGCTAACCAATGTCAAAGAATTGTCCGACTTGTAGACAATACTCTGCTGCTTTTAAACAAAGGATATAGAAAAAAAAACTTTGTGGGTTTCCTGAATGAAAGCGAAATTCCAATATCAAACTGCTGTGGTCAATGCTTTAAATATGTCTGGACGCTACGCGGGATTGTAACCACGGACACGTCAAGTGAAGGAGTTTATCACGCTTGAGCATATAATATATTCCTTATACACACTCCACATTCCGCAGTTCACGTTTGAACATATTCCTTGGTTATTACATTGTCTTAATTCTTTCTTCTCCAGCTCCAAGGTACACTCTGCCTGAGTTTGAAAGGTTGCAGTCATGATTCTTATACAATGCTAGCCCACTGCGAATCCAATTGTATTCTAGATAATTCCACAGCCCGTGATCTGTGTCGTGAATCACACATTCGTTTTCCGACACAAGGTTTCAACGTGTACAATTTCTTCAGCATGGCAGGTGAAATAGGTAATGGTATGTCTGGATGTAGATGATGCTACTTTATTTTAAGGAGCTGTTATACTCGTCGCTGATCTTTTGCTTGGATTTAACCCAGATGTTAATTTTGCAAGTTTACACGTTTTCCTTGTCACCTCTGCCTGCAGCTCCTTTTCTCTTCTGTGTTTCACTCTTATAACCCTGTTTCACTAACTGCTTAAAGGGTCACACAACTAGAAACATGTTCATCTATTACAAATATTTTTATTGTAATAGCGGCGCTTCGTTCAAAGGATAATTTAAAAAAAAAAAAAACGTAATTATTTTTTAAAAAATGGAGTTGGTTGTCTGTCTATTCTGACTCGCAATTACTCCGCTAAAAACGTGCATAGGGAAATGATTGTTATGGTGCAATTAATAATGAATATGGTGCGATCTCTAGGTTTGAGCTATGCAAGATGAATATGACTTTGAGCTTTAAACAGTGAGTACAAATTATGCCGAAATGCCCATATATTTCTGCCTTCAGATCAGGCCTAAGGTGACTTTGGGTCCTATTTCTCATCTAAATATGTTGGTTTTTTTTCAGACATAGAAAACAATAGATTTTTCAGTTTAGAAAATATAAAGTAATTTGTTTTTGTTTTTAATTATAAATTTACTTTTTAAAAGAATCATTCATTGGTTATCCACAAATTCCGTTATAACTTTATATAATGCAAATTAAATTCAGTAGTACTTAAACTGGTGCTAGAACAGACTTTTCTCCACTGATTTCAGTACCGATCAGTGACGTATCTAGGACTATTACCTCCCGGTGCCAAAATTTGTGTCTAACATGATTAGAAACACAAATTCATACTTTTTCGTTTCATATCTGGGAGATGAAAATTTGTTGACGAGAGTTATTCCCTTTTAAGAAGCATCCAACTGGTGCATCGCATTTTTTTAAATTATTAATTTTGGAATGTGCCGATAAAACTGTGGGTTAAACTGGTAAACGTTCTGTCCTCTGACTTTTAAATCAAATTAAATTGCCAAAATCTTTCAATATTCATTTAATAATATGTGCAGCATGATGTCTCTATAAGAGTGAGTCTCCTAGAAACGTGGGGCCGCCCCAAGAGGCGATGGGCCCTGGGCCAGTGCCTTAAGACGGCACCAGCCAAGGGTCCTCACACGTCTCTTTATAAGAGACAATGGTTGAACTTACGACCAGGGTGTAGTGGAACTTACGACCAGGGAGTAGTGGAACTTACGACCAGGGAGTAGTGGAACAATTGTTCAGAAAGCTCCATCAGACCCATCGTGTGACCTAAATGTCCCCATGCATTCACTTATTTTTGTAATAATATAGAGAAATTTACGATTGAGTTGCAACCTAATTTTTGTTATTTTTTTTTTTTTAATTTAAAAAAAAAAGAGGGGGGGGGGTTTTTATTTATGATTGAGTTGGAACCTAATTTTTGTTATTTTTTTTTTTTAATTTAAAAAAAAAAGAGGGGGGGGGGTATTTCAAATCAAAAAGACAGTTTGTTCCTGGCGTTGGATTACACAGTTGTAAGGGGTCGACTGCATGGCGGCTACAGTTGCCAGAAGTAAATCTAATGTCAAGCTTATCGCCACACCCCATTAACTTGTTACATATTCGTCTGTGCTTTTGATGGGGGGAGGGGGGAGGGGCGGCCATGTTTTGACATCGACATGCTTCTCGGCAGATTACATTACATTGATTACCAAGCGGTTCTTGAACCCTTACACCTAATACAGCTGTTGGTTTAATTAAAGTCATGTCAATGCAGGAAGTGATCAGATCAACGAACATGCAACCGGAAGAAAATAGTATGTGAGATGTCTCCGTGAGATTACGTGGAACAACATGTTTTTGACGGAGGCCAAGATGGAAGTAGGACAAAGTTAGGATGTGGTTTATGGGGGGGTAACTCGAGTCGTCTCCCGCCACGCATGAGTAGGAATGAGACGCCCCTATTACGGAAAAGTTTGCCAAAGAGATCATATTTAAATTATTATTCTCAAATCACTTATTTTAAAAAAGGAAACTCTTCGTGTTTTTTTTTATACCAAAAAATAATAAAATGTTGGGAGAAATGTAACACCGTGGTTTAAAAAAAACAACAACCAATAAACAAAAGAGAGAAAAATAAAAACCAGAATGGTCAGAGTCAAGATGAGTTTCGGATGACATACTCCCAACTGTGAACAGCTTGATATAACCGAAGCTGTAATCAGCCGGGCAAAGCACCAGCTGCAACAAGCATGTCATGCGAGCGTTGGTAGATCAAGAACTGTCTTTATTGTTTAATAAATTAACTCTTCTCATTTAACGTTACAAGTGTTGTTGGTTTGTTGGTTTGTTGTCATGCTCAACATCATCTACAATTAGCGTTTGCCAACTTTCCGTAAAAAGTTTTGTGTGGTAGCATTTTTTTTCAATCTATCAACAATCTGTGTGGTAGAATTTTACTTAAAGCTATCAAAGTTTTGTGTGGTAGAATTTTTCTTAAATCTATCAAAGTTTTGTGTGGTAGAATTTTGCTTAAATCTATCAAAGTTTTGTGAGGTAGAATTTTACTTAAATCTATCAAAGTTTTGTGTGGTAGAATTTTGCTTAAATCTATCAAAGTTTTGTGTGTAGAATTTTACTTAAATCTATCAAAGTTTTGTGTGGTAGAATTTAACTTAAATCTATCAAAGTTTTGTGTGGTAGAATTTTACTTAAATCTATCAAAGTTTTGTGTGGTAGAATTTTACTTAAATCTATCAAAGTTTTGTGTGGTAGAAATTTACTTAAATCTATCACAGTTTTGTGTGGTAGAATTTTGCTTAAATCTATCAAAGTTTTGTGAGGTAGAATTTTACTTAAATCTATCAAAGTTTTGTGTGGTAGAATTTTACTTAAATCTATCAAAGTTTTGTGTGTAGAATTTTACTTAAATCTATCAAAGTTTTGTGTGTAGAATTTTACTTAAATCTATCAAAGTTTTGTGTGTAGAATTTTACTTAAATCTATCAAAGTTTTGTGAGGTAGAATTTTACTTAAATCTATCAAAGTTTTGTGTGTAGAATTTTGCTTAAATCTATCAAAGTTTTGTGTGTAGAATTTTACTTAAATCTATCAAAGTTTTGTGTGGTAGAATTTTACTTAAATCTATCAAAGTTTTGTGTGGTAGAATTTTACTTAAATCTATCAAAGTTTTGTGTGTAGAATTTTACTTAAATCTATCAAAGTTTTGTGTGTAGAATTTTACTTAAATCTATCAAAGTTTTGTGTGGTAGAATTTTACTTAAATCTATCAAAGTTTTGTGTGTAGAATTTTGCTTAAATCTATCAAAGTTTTGTGTGTAGAATTTTACTTAAATCTATCAAAGTTTTGTGTGGTAGAATTTAACTTAAATCTATCAAAGTTTTGTGTGGTAGAATTTTACTTAAATCTATCAAAGTTTTGTGTGGTAGAGTTTTACTTAAATCTATCAAAGTTTTGTGTGTAGAATTTTGCTTAAATCTATCAAAGTTTTGTGTGTAGAATTTTACTTAAATCTATCAAAGTTTTGTGTGGTAGAATTTTACTTAAATCTATCAAAGTTTTGTGAGGTAGAATTTTACTTAAATCTATCAAAGTTTTGTGTGGTAGAATTTTACTTAAATCTATCAAAGTTTTGTGAGGTAGAATTTTACTTAAATCTATCAAAGTTTTGTGTGTAGAATTTTACTTAAATCTATCAAAGTTTTGTGTGTAGAATTTTGCTTAAATCTATCAAAGTTTTGTGTGTAGAATTTTACTTAAATCTATCAAAGTTTTGTGTGGTAGAATTTTACTTAAATCTATCAAAGTTTTGTGTGGTAGAATTTTACTTAAATCTATCAAAGTTTTGTGTGGTAGAATTTTACTTAAATCTATCAAAGTTTTGTGTGGTAGAATTTTACTTAAATCTATCAAAGTTTTGTGTGGTAGAATTTTGCTTAAATCTATCAAAGTTTTGTCAGGTAGAATTTTACTTAAATCTATCAAAGTTTTGTGTGGTAGAATTTTGCTTAAATCTATCAAAGTTTTGTGTGTAGAATTTTACTTAAATCTATCAAAGTTTTGTGTGTAGAATTTTACTTAAATCTATCACAGTTTTGTGTGGTAGCATTTTGTTTAAATCTATCACAGTTTTGTGTGGTAGCATTTTGTTTAAATCTATCACAGTTTTGTGTGATAGCATTTTGTTTAAATCTATCACAGTTTTGTGTGGTAGCATTTTGCTTAAATCTATCAAACGTTTGGCGCTCCTCTGTTTATCTCCTCCGACACAAATGTGTTTTTTTTTCCCCCTTATATTGATTAAGGTCATTAGTTTAACATTTTTAATCTATGAAGTACGCTCCCTTAATCAGTGGCCTGGCTAGGATTATTGCCGCCTTGGCCAGGCCATCATTTTTCTCACTCAGCCCCCTCCACCAAAACACAAAAAAGAAATAAAAAAAAAAAATCTGCATTTTGCCTGAATATAACGTCTATCGATATAACGTTCACCAATATGAACTGCACGGCCATATACTTGAGCAAGTGTCCTCCGTAAAGTACCTGGGTGTTACCATTCAAAAAGAGGTCCGCTGGGACGAGCCTATTAGCAATGTATGCAACCAAGCAAACAAGACCCTAGGGTTCTTAAAGCGAAATCTAAAGATTTGCAACTCCTGTGTGAAAGAAAGAGCATATAAAGCCTTTATCCATCCTATTTCAGATTATGCATCTTCAGTCTGGGACCCATTTACCCAGATGAGCGTTGACATGTTGGAGGCGGTCCAGCGACGAGCAGCACGCTTTGTCCTAAACCGCTACAGGAATACCTCTAGTGTTGGCAGCATGCTAGAAACACTACGCTGGTCACCATTGGAGAAACGACGACGGCAATGCGGGCTCTCCATGATGTACAAGATAAATAATGGGCTGGTCCACTGTTCCAGTATTAAACAGAAACTCGTCCCTCTCCCCCATAGACAGCGACGAGGCCATGACAGGCAATTCAGGCTCATACCATGCAGCAAGAAGCCAGTATAGGAGCTGCTCATTCCTGCACAAGACAATGAGGGACTGGAACAATCTTTCAAAAGGAACGGTTGAGGCGACAACACTAGACACATTTGTGTCTATCGCCTCAAGCCTTCAAACCCCTAGTGCATGATTTCCTCATCAACACCAGTAACAGAAACATTGCAAATCCCATCTTTATGCATAGGAGCCAAAATGATCAATAAATTGATCGTGGACCCTTAAGATATAGAAGAAGAACGTTCATCAATATAACGTCCATCAATATAACGTCCATCAATATAGCGTCCATCAATATAACGTCCATCAATATAACGTCCATCAATGTAACGTCCATCAATATAACGTCCATCAATATAACGTCCATCAATATAACGTCCATCAATATAACGTCCATCAATATAACGTCCATCAATATAACGTCCATCAATATAACGTCCATCAATATAACGTCCATCACTGTAACGTCCATCAATATAATGTCCATCAATATAACGTCCATCAATATGACGTCCATCAATGTAACGTCCATCAATATAACGTCCATCAATATAACGTCCATCAATATAACGTCCATCAATATAATGTCCATCAATATAACGTCCATCAATATAACGTCCATCAATGTAACGTCCATCAATATAACGTCCATCAATGTAACGTCCATCAATAAAACGTCCATCAATATAACGTCCATCAATATAACGTCCATCAATATAACGTCCATCAGTATAACTTCCATCAATATAACGTCCATCAATATAACGTCCATCAATATAACGTCCATCAATATAACTTCCATCATTAAAACGTCCATCAATATAACGTCCATCAATATAACGTCCATCAATATAACGTCCATCAATATAACGTCCATCATTATAACGTCCATGAATATAACGTCCATCAATAGAACGTCTATCAATATAACGTCCATCAATATAACGTCCATCAATATAACGTCCATCAATATAACGTCAATCAATATAACGTCCATTAATATAACGGCAATCAATTTAGCGTCCATCAATATAACGTCCATCAATGTAACGTCTATCAATATAACTTCCATCAATAAAACGTCAATCAATATAACGGCCATCAATATAACGTCCATCAATATAACGTCAATCAATATAACGTCCATCAATATAACGTCAATCAATATAACGTCCATCAATATAACGTCCATCAATATAACGTCAATCAATATAACGTCCATCAATATAACGTCCATCAATATAACGTCCATCAATATAACGTCCATCAATATAACGTCCATCAATATAACGTCCATCAATATAACGTCCATCAATATAACGTCCATCAATATAACGTCCATTAATATAACGTCCATCAATATAACGTCCATCAATAGAACGTCCATCAATATGACGTCCATCAATAGAACGTCCATCAATATGACGTCCATCAATATAACGTCCATCAATAGAACGTCCATCAATATAACGTCCATCAATATAACGTCCATCAATATGACGTCCATCATTATAACGTCCATCAATGTAACGTCCATAAATAGAACGTCCATCAATATAACGTCCATCAATATAACGTCCATCAATATAACGTCCATCAATATAACGTCCATCAATATAACGTCCATCAATATAACGTCCATCAAAAGAACGTCCATCAATATAACGTCCATCAATATAACGTCCATCAATGTAACGAGAAAAAAAGACTCGGGGCGGACAGTTACTTCCGCCCCCCACCCCACCCCACACCCCCACCCCCTTTCTTAGGCCAATGACTGAATCACATCCATAATTGAAAAATTATAATATAACTCCATTTAAAACTTAATTTGTCAGCAACAACGATTGCAAAATTAATTATAATAATAATATACAAAATAAATGTATTTATTTTAAAGTACGATAAATATGTTTGTGTTTGTCCGTTGTTTGCTGACAAGTTCTTTGATACTATTCATTCAACCCAACCTTTTGAAGTTTCCATTCGGTGCAAATCAATTTCTTCATATTGGCATAGCTATATCTTGTGATATCTTCATATGGCCATAGCCATACCATGTGATTTCTTCACTATGGCCATAGCCATACCTTGTGATAGCTTCATATACCATAGCGATACCTTGTGATTTCTTCATATTGCCATAGCCGTACCTTATATTTTCATTTGATAAAAAGCATACCTTGTGCTGTCTAAATTGAGCTATAATCATACATTGGGCTGTCTAAATTCAGCTATAATCATACCTTGTGATGTCTGAATTCAGCTATAATCATACCTTCTGCTGTCTATAGTCAGATGTAATCATACATTGTGATGACTTAATTCAGCTATAACCATACCTTGTGCTGTTTAAATTCAGCTATAACTATACATTGTGCTGTCTTTATTCAGAGATAACCATACCTTGTGCTGTTTAAATTCAGCTATTAACCATCTCTTGTGGTGTCTAAAGTCAGCAGATGGATGCCAAAAAAGTAATTTAAAAATTAGGTCTAATTAAATACAAACATTTGCGTGAACTAGTGTAAATATTTTATTTCCTAATGGAGAGTTTCCTTAAACTGCGGCCCGCGGGGCCAGAACCGATCCACCTGGTAGCCGTAAAGGTACCTGGCTAGCAAAGTCAGATATGGAACCGAATGGTGATCATCTCATTAGCCAAAAGCAGGGCGCCTTACTGCCCTTTGATATATTTCTTCTTCATTTTAAATGTTATTGTTTTCAAGATGGAATAAATAACGCTTTTTATTGATAAAAAAAATGAAAATATTTTTATTACATTGTACATATTCATTTTCAGCACATAAATAAATACATATTTTACCCTGAACAATATTTTACGATTAGAAAAATTTAAATACAAGACATCTAAAGTGTTTCTCTAGTGGAGAAATTTGCCAGAGCTGAACTCCTTTAGTGGCTATAATGACTTACGGTGAATTGTGCGCTCTTTTGAAGCGATAGCGCCAAAATTATTAAACAGTTTGCCTCGATCTTTGGGGAGAATTGTAAATGATAAAAAAATCATTTAAGAAACAATTTAAAAGTTTTTTGTTTAAATAGATTTCGGAGGCTCAGAGCGCAGTGAGCATGCTAAAGTGGCATGGATACCAGCGTGATATAAATATCAAATCAATCAATCAATCAATTGTGCATAGAATTCGTTCATATCATTTTCAAACTTTAGGCCAGCCCCCGAGTCTGAGGTCACTGATCCGGCGCCATATTTGAAAAAAAAAAAAAAAAAAAAAAAAAAAAAAGAAAATTGATGACATCTGTCCTAATGGATTACCCTCTCTATGTTACGGAGTTCAATCCCAAGATATTTTCCTGGTCATCTCAAGACCCTGCCCGGCCGCGCTGGTCCACTGAAGTCCATGACCATCTGGGCGGAGACCCCCCCTGCCCCTACCCCCTGCCTCCACGAGATACCACCGCCACCATCATTGCAGTCAGCGAACAAAGACTTCTGGCGGTCACGAGTGATATCAAGGGTCGGGGGCCGAAACATCCACTTGCCCCATGTTGTCGACACCCCCTCCTGTGAGTTTAGGCCCCGAATGAGCACGCACAGGGCACTTGAGCTCGTGGCCAGGGAGGGGGTCTCACACATTTACATCGTTTGAATAATTAATGTCTCCCCCTAAAGTAACTGGTTCTTTGTGGAACTTCTTAACGACGCAAGGAATGTGTTACATAACCAAATTACTGAAACTGGTTGGAGTAGCTCTCGGAGATCACCGTACCGGTACAGCTGGTGAGCCGACGCAAGTACATCCTGTTCTCGATCAAAAGTGAACTCTGCTTGTACCTTGAAACTCTACAACCGAATATGTCATATGTGAATTTCACATTGTTATGCAGTCTTGTCTGTATATAACTCAATTACAGTTACAACATCAAGTTTTAAAAAAAAGAAAGATAATTATACTGTATATTTTATACTGACAAAACTTTATAGTTTAATAATATAAACGACTTATGTTATACATAGATGTTTGGCTGTAGTATGTTTAACATACTGTTAAATTCAACTGGTCCTGAGACTGACTGATCAGGTTTCATTAAAGATGTGGCCCACGGACACCAAAAGGTTCGTGGAAAAGAACCACTGGTCCATAAGTTTCCTTTTCATAGTCTTTTTGTATGATGCACATAATACAGTGATTCTAATCAACTGTTGGTGGCCTTCGTCTGACTGACTAACGAATCCATGGAACATAAATGAAGGAGAACCCTTGTGATAGAACATAAATGAATGAGAACCTTCGTTAAAGAGCATAAATGTATGGGAACCCTTGTGAGAGAACATAAATGTATGAGAACCCGTGTGCTAGAACATAAATGAATGAGAACCCTTGTGATAGAACATAAATGAATGAGAACTCTTGTGAAAGAACATAAATGAATGAGAACCCTTTTGAAAGAACCTAAATGAATGAGAACCCTTGTGATAGAAGATTTCATAAAACTTTTCAATATGTCAGTGCATCTGTGCTGTTAGCATTATTTCTGTTTGAGTTTGGACTTTTCAAATCTGAGAATCCATGTTAATGACCCGAATGTAGACGTGCACAGGAAGTTTTAATTTGCCACCCAGATTGTTCATGACGCCTGAACAAATGAGAGCGCCCCAACGCCCCACACTCAAATTTTGAGAAGGCTTCGCCGATGTGTAGATGAGAGTCGTGGTTCGACAACTGAACAAGAGAAGAAAACCCCGTCAGGTTTGGCGTTACGTCCCTTGAGCACCCAACGTTGACACTGGTGGCGGGGGGAGGGGGGGTCGGCGGTGTACGATTGGGGGAGGGTGGGGGGGGCTGGAATATCCTAGACCAGTGGGTGGGCAAACGTTTTGTGCGGATGGCCACATTGACAAATTAAAGCTACTGGCGGTGGCCTATATTTTATGTCCAATTTACGATGTCGATAAACATTTCTCTATATTAAAATAGGTCAATCCGCATTTTAAAAATACATGACAAAGGTCAAGGACTGTTTAAAAAAATAAAAAATTAGAAAGAAATTTGATGCAAAATTTTAAAACATTCATAACGGTACATTAAATTCTGTAAAATTCACCAAAATAATTTAAAAACTAAGTATTTTTTACATTTTCTAAATGCCTTCGAGGGCCGCAACATATCAGTTGCCGGGCCGCAGTTTGCCCACCCCTGGCCTAGACAAATGTTGATAATGCGCGCACATGGGTTTATTTTGGTCTAGAAATGTCCTCAGGTCTACAAGGGGTGTCTGCGTCTAGAAATGTCTTCAGGTCTACAAGGGGTGTCTGCGTCTAGAAATTTTTTCAGTTCTACAAGATGTGTCTGCGTCTAGAAATGTCTTCAGGTCTACAAGGAGTGTCTGCGTCTAGAAATGTCTTCAGTTCTACAAGGGGTGTATGCGTCTAGAAATGTCTTTAGTTCAACAAGGGGTGTCTACGTCTAGAAATGTCTTCAGTTCTACAAGGGTGTCTGCCTCTAGCAATGTCTTCAGTTCTACAAGGGGTGTCTGCTTTTTTAATAGTTGAATATGTATTTGCCTTTTTTCCGCACATATTATTTTTGTTAAACGGTCATTGGAATAAAAAAAAAAAAGTTTAAAAGAAATTCATCTGCGCAGCACAATAAAGGTGTGAGAACCACTGGACAAAAGCAGATAACGGCACAGTTTACAGATTGGGATGTTAATGACGTCACGCAAGTAGTAGCAGCACCTCCAAACGAGATGAACAAAAACTTCAGGTTGGGGGGAAAAAAAAAGGGGGGGGGTGGGGGGAGAGATATGCTAGCGTCTTACACACCTGGTCACGGGTAGCCTGGGGAGCCGTGACATGTAAGATATAGTCTGTATGTTTTAGGTAGTGTGTAGGGTAGCTGAGCTGTTTTTAGGATATGTCATTAATAATAGTATTTAAAGTTTGTAGGATATATATTATCAGTTTTTTGGGGATATGTCATTAATAGCTATATTCTTGATATTTTGCTGGATTTTATTAGCATTTTTTTACGGATATGTCATTGATAATTTTACTCATTATCGTTCGTTGGATATGTCAGTGGTTTGAGTTGGTCATGATTCATGTTGATCTTAAGGGAAATGAGTAATTACTTTTCTTTCTTTATTTATTTATTGGTAAAATTTAAAAAGTAAAAATGTCGTTAAATATAAAGTGCAATGCAGGTATGAAGTTTATTTACATTTTAATTTTCTTGAATTGAATTGCGTGAATACAACCATCTATAAATTCATTGCGCTTTATCTTGTTCTGCTTATGTCGATAAATGTAAATGTAAAAGCATCAACCCAGTAAGTCAACGATACAATCTTTGTTACGTGTATATTATTCCCCCACCTCCCCCAACGCACTTGGAACCATATTGACCATTTTGTCAGCACCCTTTCTTTACCATTGCATCCTAATATCTTAACTTCTCTCAGATAAAGTACACAACTTTACACCTCTGACGCGACGCCGCCCCCACCCCCCTCCCCACAATCCCATTTACACAAGATATCTCCACGCATATCAGCTGATGCCGCCCATGACCAGACAAATAGCCATTTCATGAAAGCAAACTGCTCACACCTAATCCTGTTCATAAATCGCCCCCCCCCCCTGGTCTCGTGATGAGCTACCCCCCTGTCTCGTGATGAGCTGCCCCCCTCACTGCTACCAAAGAGCTCGAGGCCTGAGGTCCATCTTGGACCCATTTACACAAGATATCTCCACGCATATAAGCTGATGCCGCCCATGACCAGACAAATAGCCATTTCATGAAAGCAAACTGCTCACACCTAATCCTGTTCATAAATCGCCCCCCCCCCTGGTCTCGTGATGAGCTACCCCCCTGTCTCGTGATGAGCTGCCCCCCTCACTGCTACCAAAGAGCTCGAGGCCTGAGGTCCATCTTGGAAATGGTAATTCAGCTCGATCGCTATCTCTCATACAATGACCATTCGTGCCCGCTGAGTTCCCCGCCCCTTGATTTCAGCGCCGCTCGTCGTGTGTTTCGTCAGACAACAATAGATAATTGTAGCACAAAGATTTCGTGTGATGTCCCGGCGATGGTCACCTCGTAACTAGGGTACCGGTCAAAGCGACCTGAGGACAATCGATGTCATGGGATAGATCCTATTTGGTTTTTCTTCCTACTAAAATAGTCCAAACTATAATCATAATAATCATATATATATATATATATATATATATATATATAAGAATGAGCTACACTGACGTAACGCCAAAGAACAGAAAAGATTTAGATAGACTCTACTTTTGGATTCTTAAAAACAATCATAGTTATTTTTCTATTATTTTAAGAAAATCGAATAAATTTAAATGCGCAAAAATTAAAATAAATTCGCTTTTATTTTAGTAAAAGTTTAAGTATTATTATTATAAATTACAAATGCATTTAAAGTAACAACTAAGGAATTATTTTAAGCATTTTATCTGAATTTAAAAGTTATGAACATAAAATTTAATCGAAAATTATGATGTAAGAATGACACTGTAATCACATTTATCGGGAAAACCCAAACATCAGTTGTTTGTGCATTTTTTTAGTGCATTGATAATATTGCGAAATAACATTAAAATTAATTTGTTCTAAATAAACACGCAAATGACGTCATAGCGCGAATCGCCTATGTTAGCCAAAACTCTTAAGTTTCTTTGATTTAATAACCGCGCGTTACAAAGCTGATAATGTATTTCGGGCTTCTTAAAAGTAAAATTAATAAATATAATTGATTGCTTTAATTGTTAATAAAACACACACATTTTAGCTTTGTATTTTTAACAATTAATAAGTTTTACCTTTTTTAAATTCCAAAAATATGCTTTTATTAAATTTATAACATAATAAAAACTTAACCTTCAAATATAATCTATTGAGAAAATGCCGTTTAAGTCAATCAGTGCAGCGAAACTCAATAGATCCTTCACGAATCTAACTATAACTCATCCAAATAAGAACAAACCATATGAAGGGCAAATGGTTAGTTTTGGTATGGCAGGGACTACAACCCGGTGGACGATTATATTAATTTTTTATTAATGGGGAGGGGGATGGGGTGGTCAATTTGCCCCAGGCAGCACAAGATACGTCTCACATCACTTTGGAGATGGTGTCAGTGGGTCGTCGAGTTTGCACTCATAATACCCCCCGGCACTCCCCCACAGGGGCCAGAGCCGGGTCTCCCCCACTCCAGGCCCTGAGGAAGCGCGCCAGGAACTTCCCTCATGGCCTGAAGGACTTCCGGTCGACCGAGGGCGCTGCGTTTAAAGCGTCCGTAGTCTACTCTCCTATGGGTCAGGACGGCTTTACTTCCTCTCCGGGGAAGAAACGTTGCGTTAACTCACCCCACCGCCCAGGGAGCTTTTCGGTCGGGACATAGCGGGGACGAAACGGTCGCCTAGGGGCGGCTTTCTCAGGGCCGCGGCTTTTTAATCATTGGCAATGGTTTGGGCGGCCTCTCATTGCCCATCCTATCAACGGCAACAGTATTCATGTTAGTGCGAGCCTTCCGTTGCGTTGGAAGTCATGCAAGTGGGTCGGGATTTTTTAGCATCGGGGAGTCGCCCCCCCCCCCTACTAGTCGTCCACGCCACGGAGAGGCAAAATCCCATGTGGCACTACCGTCGGTGAGTTGGGAGTCATGCAAGTGGGTCGGGATTTTTTAGCATCGGGGAGTCGCCCCCCCCCCCCTACTAGTCGTCCACGCCACGAAGAGGCAAAATCCCATGTGGCACTACCGTCGGTGGTGTTGCTCCGTGGCCTAGAGGCGTTCGGTCACGATCATGGTCAACGATACGTCTCACAATAACAAATGAATTTGATAAATAATTAACCCTCTTTTGTACATACTTATCGAAGTAAGGAAATAGGATGTGTACATTTTTACGTGGGTGACAACATATTTTATTCCTATGGTATTACATTTGTGAAAAAAGAGATGTTACTTTCTCTTTTTACAAATATGGGTATGTTCATTTTGCCCCGGGCAGCACATGATACGTCTCAAAATAAAGGAATAAATTTGATAGATAAGTAGCCTTCTTGGGTAGGGCTACATACCTATCGGAGGTAGGAAATCGGATGTGTACATTATGACGTGGATGACAATATATTTTAATTGTATGGTACAAAACGTGGGTACATTAATATAAGTCTACCAATGAATATCAAAACCAAATCATTTTACACACTTGAAAATTTAATTTTGACAAATGAAGATGGGGTTAATGTTTTCTTTTTAAAAAAAATGAAAATATATTTTTGTTTTTACTTTGTGAAAAGTAAAGTGGGTATGTATTTTTATGAGATTAACAATTTAAGAAAGAAAAATAAAAAGAGAAAGAAAAAGACACACAAGTCTGTTATAGACGTGAAAAACTGTGGCGAGATTCTTCTTTAGATAAAAGAATTATTTGATTTACGATTTTCTGATAATGTCTAATTAAAAAAACAAGGCAAAAGTGTGTTTCAATTTTTGATGAAGATAGAAATGTATCAAATTCCTTTAATATAAAATATTTTTATATCATTTAGAGTTTTTGTTGTAAATTTAAGATTATGTTTTTAACAACTTTTAGAGAAAGGACACGAAAAGGGGAAAATCTAAAGCAATTCTCTAACGTAGAAATCGTCCCTCAATTAACTTCTTTAGTGACAAAAGTGATATAATTAGTGATAATTTAGATTGGGTAATTTAAGGTCTTGTTTAGGGGGAAAAATATAGTTTAGGGGCGTGAAATGGAGTAGGGTAGATATGGAAGATAAAAATTCTCAAAACTTAATGATTTTTTAAACGAAAAAATCATTATATAGGCCTAGATACTTCTTTTTAAAGTTATGGATTGTGATGATATTTTGCAATATCAGGTAGAAACTATCGCCAAGGACCTACCATTATTGTCCCGATAACATCGGGTCATTTATTCTAGTACGGTACCAAATAATCAATCAAATTACATAATTAGTTTATTCTCTTACGCTACCCGGTGGCCGGTGCACTAATTTCACTAAATAAGATTCCCGATAACCGCGCTAAATGTGATACTTAAAAATACGGCAAGTGCGTTTGGTGCGTAATATTGTATTTTGTTGTACGGAAATCGTCTCACTTTAAATAGTGTGAGCGTAACAAACAAAGTGTGCGGTTGTAAAACAACAATGGGTGGTGGGTGGGGTGGGGGTGGGGGGGTGGGGGAGACACCTATTGGATTTCTTTTACAGTGCTTTACTTGAATGCATCTTTCGTCAACTTATTTTAGTCCACGAATTGCCTTATATAAATCTCTATCTACGTATGCATGTCTGTAGCGCTAAGCTCAATAGGGGTGAAATATAAAATTCCCAGAAGTTATCAATAATTGCGACTGTCATAAACTGCGCTCTTTAAATGCATGTTGTTTTTTTTCAGTATCGTTAGTGGATGGGAAGTTCACGCATTGCCATCACCATTCTTGAACGGGCTCATTCTAGTCGTAATAAAGATATAATGATAATCAGGAATAGAATAATATTAGATAACTACCGATTTATTATACAACAATAAACTAAGATAGTTTCAGGTTTTAAGACTGTTGCTAAAGAAGGACGTAAAGCTTACAACTGTACTTAAGGGAGGGGGGGGGGCACTTGGTCGTAAGTCGCCTACAGGTCAACCTGTCTCGACCTCCAGCAGAGTGCTCAACGGGTGCGATAGTTCACCTAAACCAGTGGTTCTCAACATGTGGGTAGTGACCCCTTTGGGGTCGGACGACTCTTACACAGGGGTGGCCTAAGACCACATATTTATAAGTAGAAAGGATATAATTTTATGGTTGGGGTCACCACAACATGAGGAACTGTAGTGAATGGTCGCGGGATTATGAGAACCACTGACCTAAACTCTAACCTGCTCCCACCTGTACGTTCATGGCGGTTCCAATCTTGCGTTCAAATGTGTTCCAACCCTCACAACCTCCACCTCGACCCCCTTCGTCACGTCTGTCCTCTGGATACATCTGAACTCTGGTCCTCCTTGTAACGTTGTCCCCCAACAGCTCACATGTTACCATCTTGCACTTACTCACCGCTCCAGCTGAGTACTCAGTCGCCCATGGCAGCTGGTCGCCCGGCGTCGTCAAATCTTGCGTCCCAACGTGTTGCTGAAGTCGTGCCGCCCCAGATGTTGCCGGCAGGTCACCGTCTTAATCAACTGGCCGCCGGCAGAATGGATTGCATATCCTCACCAATCGATTGGGGAAAGGGGGGGGGAGATTCTATTTGCCTGTCCTTTAAGACCCCTTGCATGGTATTCACGGACCTCCAGTCAGTGTCACGTAACAAAAAAACAAACACTTACCCTTGTTCCTGCTGAGACTTGAGTTTGTATAATATGTATCCATCGTGTTTATATGTGATTTATAATATATACATTGTGTCTATATTGGGCTTAAAATGTATGCGCTCTCTCTGTCGTTGATTTATAATGTATGCACGGTGTCTATTTTGATTTATATATAAAAAAAAAATTTTCATGTTGCTGGAAGATTCAGAAGAAAGAAGAAAAGAAAGCAAAAAGGGGGTGGGGCTGGGTTTGTGGGGTTGTTTTTCTTAGTAGGGTTAGGGTTAGGGTTTTGAGGTTTAAAATGTTTTATTATAATTATTTTTATTAGAGTTTTCTTTTAAAATGAATTGAATGTCTCCATTAAATTGGCTAACAAGAGTATGAGGTACTTTTGACATTGTCTTAGACATTTTTTTTTTTTAAATGAAGTTCCGAAGTTCATCCCGATTTCATCCTGTATCATGATAGTTGACGTGACTCCTATCATGATAGTTGACTTGTCTCCATATTGTCACGAATGGTATATGTGCATACATTTCTTAATACATAGTAAATATTAACTGGTCACACATATGCAGACGCACCAAGTCATCCTATGGGGAGACCTTTACACAAGGGGCCGACAACCTTGCATTTTCTGCTTGTTCAAAGTTCGCCTGGAATGCAACTCTAAAGTGACGGCTTCTGAACCTTGCAACTGTTTGTACGTCATAAGTTGTATTTTTTCCGGCGCATCCCGAGGTTGAGGTCTAAGGGACGTCGGGGTTCGAACACAGGCCCTCCGTTGTTGAGAGCGTGAGAGAAGCAAATGTAGCAGCATGCACCAGGTCAAGGATTTAACGCGATAATCCGCGGATAATTCGTCCGCACCAGTACCGCCAACATCAAAGCCGGCCACTTCACCTGGGCGGGACTGGACCGTGGGGTGTCGAGGGAGGGGCAGGTTAGGCAGGCGCAACGGTGGAGTCACTGGTTGTAGTCGTTGCGCTAAATGAAATGATGTTGTGTATGTGTAAGGTGGTGATGGTTTTGGGTGTGCACATCTCCCATAAATTAATGGCTAATGAATGTTGACGGCTATTGCAATTAAATAAACTCGTTTTTGTTTGCATCAATGTAAGTGTACGTGAGTTATCATTTTTAAATTAAAACAAAAATCCGTTATGTAAATGGGTCAACTTTTGTCGAAAACACGTTTCATATTTCCTTCATTTTCCTCTTAAAAAATACATTTATTTTTACTGCAAAATCAAATATGTCCCAAAGACAAAGCACATAGCAAATTAATGGCCACACCAAAGCACGCATACATTGAACAAATCAGAGATTTCATAGATCATTCAGTTTCTTTTTTTTTTCCCTGGGTTTTTTTTTAAAACATTAAAAATTGACGTGACTCCTGTCATGACACCAGCTCCCCTTCCATATACGTCATGGTGAAACCTCGTCCATTTTCAAAAAGTCCCTTAAAACTCATCTGTTTAGGTCCGCCTATGATGACCTGTGATGCAGCCTCCTTGCCCTGCCTCATTTTCTGTTTCGGGTTGATCCTGAAGTGTCAAAGTGTCCTCGTTTTATAGCCATTTTCATTGTTTCTATAGAATAGTAGTCACTATCCTAGTGTCTCATTTGTATTTACTTAGTTTACATGTTTTAATAATTGTAAAGCGCTTAGAGCTTTATGATAAGCGCTATATAAAAATGCCTAAATAAATAAATAAATAAATTGATTTTTGTGGGTGTGGGTAAGAGTTAAATTTTGATGGAATGCGTTGTCATTGCCAACGTGCCTATCTCTACGTGTCAAGTTTCATTTCGATAGGATGACGGAAAGTCGGAAAGTGGGATAACTAGCTGGCCGAAGAGTCTGCCTTATACACAGAAAAGCACGAACAAAATCGAAGTTAATATATAAGATTTCTTTAAATATCTTCCACCGCAGTTATAATAGACTTCTGAACAGAACTATTGCTTCAGGACGGGAAATTTTTCTTAAAAACGAATTTTATTATTAAAGTTTCATAAAGGTTTGTACTATGTGATTGTGAAGGTTACTAAATTTAGGATTATCATTATGATTACCTCATAGGAAACGAAACAAAGCGACGAACATCAGGACCCAAGAGGGGACAAAAAGCCTTTTTCGGCAAAACAAACAAAATATTAAACCGAAAGAATGAAAAAAAAAAGAATCTCATCTTAATGATGTGTCTTATAAACTTGTGATGATCAAGGTACACAGTAATATCATAGAATTGTTTGTGATGATCATGGTACATAGTAATATCATAGAATTGTTTGTGATGATCATGGTACACAGTAATATCATAGAATTGTTTGTGATGATCATGGTACACAGTAATATCATAGAATTGTTTGTGATGATCATGGTACACAGTAATATAGACTTATTTGTGATGATCATGGTACACAGTAATATCATAGAATTGTTTGTGATGATCATGGTACACAGTAATATCATAGAATTGTTTGTGATGATCATGGTACATAGTAATATCATAGAATTGTTTGTGATGATCATGGTACACAGTAATATCATAGAATTGTTTGTGATGATCATGGTACACAGTAATATCATAGAATTGTTTGTGATGATCATGGTACACAGTAATATAGACTTATTTGTGATGATCATGGTACACAGTAATATCATAGAATTGTTTGTGATGATCATGGTACACAGTAATATCATAGAATTGTTTGTGATGATCATGGTGCACAGTAATATCATAGAATTGTTTGTGATGATCATGGTACACAGTAATATCATAGAATTGTTTGTGATGATCATGGTACACAGTAATATCATAGAATTGTTTGTGATGATCATGGTACACAGTAATATCATAGAATTGTTTGTGATGATCATGGTGCACAGTAATATCATAGAATTGTTTGTGATGATCATGGTACACAGTAATATCATAGAATTGTTTGTGATGATCATGGTACACATTAATATCATAGAATTGTTTGTGATGATCATGGTGAACAGTAATATCATAGACTTGTTTGTGATGATCATGGTACACAGTAATATCATAGAATTGTTTGTGATGATCATGGTACACAGTAATATCATAGAATTGTTTGTGATGATCATGGTACACAGTAATATCATAGACTTATTTGTGATGATCATGGTACACAGTAATATCATAGAATTGTTTGTGATGATCATGGTACACAGTAATATCATAGAATTGTTTGTGATGATCATGGTACACAGTAATATCATAGAACTGTTTGTGATGATCATGATACACAGTATTATCATTGACTTGGTATTTTTTTTTTTTTTAAGGGAGAAAGAGGGGAAAAAACTAGTGTGGACGCGGAAGTAATGGAATGTCGGCCGTCGGTGACAACATTGCGGTCAAATAAGACCTGACTCTCTGACCCCCGTTCTCACAGATACACATAAAGCGGGTCACTAGTCATTAGGTGACCGCTACCGGTGTGGGCGGCGTGGTATGTGGCGAGGGTGTGGAGGCAGGGGGGGATGAGACCGATTACCTGGTGTTTGTCCTGTGACATTTTATGGGGTGGGCACAAGGTCAAGGTGAGAACTGTCGACAAGTGGTCGAAGGGAAAAAAAGGGGGGGGGGGCGCGGGTTGTCTGGACGGTGGCCGACGGTCCTTTGGGTTCATTTCTGTTATCCGAGGGTAGGCCTACATTTGGACCGGTGGTCAGGTAGCCATTACATTTGAGGTGTTTGTCCTGTGACATTTTATGGGGTGGGCACAAGGTCAAGGTGAGAACTGTCGACAAGTGGTCGAAGGGAAAAAAAGGGGGGGGGGGCGCTGGTTGTCTGGACGGTGGCAGTCGGTCCTTTGGGTTCATTTCTGTTATCCGAGGGTAGGCCTACATTTCGACCGGTGGTCAGGTAGCCATTACATTTGATGAAATGATGAGACGAAGCCACATATAAACTTTCATGTTTATCTTTGTACCAAGCTCCTTTAAAAGGGGTGGTGAGGGGGAGATGGATTTGAGTAATGTTTAAATCAAATGGGCAGTGTTTAAATCAAATTGGAAATGTTTAAATCTAATGGGCAAGGTCTGAAATAAGGAAACAATATTTAAATTCAATATTGCCACGTATTTGAAAACTATTTATAAAACTGTAATCAGAACAGTTGTAACTTTGGGCAAGTGAAACCTGGATCTTAACAAAAAAAGGCAGAAAACCCATTTAACTCATGGGAAAGAAAAGTTCACAAGAAAATATATGAACCAACAAAGGAGGACTATGGATGGCGAATGCGAACCAATCATGAATTATACAGTCTATATCATGATCTAATGATAGTAGCAGAAAAAAAGGGTAGGCTACGCTGGGCAGGACTCTTAGAGAAAATGCCAAATGACAGAGAAGTAAAGAGGGTACATCACCAAAACCCCTGAGGAAAACGGCTCAAGGACTGAGCTAGGCTTAGATGGGTGGATGATATAGAAAGAGATCTACAACTGTTGAGAATCCAAGCACGGAAAAGAAAAGCATCAGTCAGGTCTGAGTAGAAGGACGTAGTGAGGCAGGCCAAAGCCCTAAAACTAAATTGGTTGCAGTGCCACAGGGATTGGATAGGATAGATCATAGTATTGCCAAAGGCAAGGGCTACCGAAGACTTAACACCCATACGGGATTTGTATCCACCCTATCACATACACGTAAGAACCTGTCATTCCTTGTTATGACCTAGATGGCAGCCGTTCTTAGACACCACCCCTGACCACGGTCCTGTCTGAGCTTCTGTGACGTAATAGCGAAGCACGCCCCCCTTCCCCATCCCCCCTCCCTCCCCCCACTGTCATTCCTTGTTATGACCTAGATGGCAGCCGTTCTTAGACACCACCCCTGACCACGGTCCTGTCTGAGCTTCTGTGACGTAATAGCGAAGCACGCCCCCCCTCCCCAGCCCCCCCACCCCCCCCCCCCCCCCCCGTGAAACTGTGCCATCTTCCGGCGAACGTCACTCCCGCGATGGTCCTTGCTCTCGATGACGTAACAGTGACACACGTCTGGCATCTCCTACTGTCCTGTTAGTTTTAGCGGCCTCTGTTAGTGATATCGAGATTCGGATGAGTTGATGGTATCTGTTCAAGATCCTTGACGTGCTCATATTAGAATGGACAACTTAGGAACCTATTTTGACAGTGGAATTTAACTTTTAACCGGAGCACTAGCAGGATTTGTCTCACCGACAGAAGAGGACAATTTTGAATTTAGGTTAAACTAAAAGTAACTTTGAAACATTTGGTGCCATGACAATCTACGTCGCTTCCAAACGCCATATTTGTCTTGAATCAGCAAACATCATTCTTTGAATTTTAATTCTCACTCAAGAGATGGAAAAACAAAATATTATTCCTTGGCATTTGGGTGTGCAAATTTATCACTAATCATCAATGATTTTCAAAAAATCAAGCTTCCGCACCAGAAGAAGCTTAAATATTAATTAGGCCAGTTCCAGGTCACTGGTTCTCTCTTGATCGATAGATTGGCCTCATAAATTATTTGAACAATTTGAGCTTGTTAAATGACCAACTCTGCAGCTACTGGAATTGAACTTAAAAAATGCAATACAATGCTATCACATTTCCAAAACTTAAACTTACACTCAGCTTACATTCTGAATTTTGTTCGACAAATTCATTATGAGAAAGAGGCTTATCTACACAAAGTTGTCAGGATGAATTCGTTTTAAAAAATCAAGACGTCTTCCACCAGATCAGTTTCAGGGATATCATTTCCTGGAAAGACAACACAGAGAAGAACTTCTCATTTATGTCTCAGGCATTATGGAGTAATTCCACAATAAGCAAAAACATTGCTCCAATAAAATCTAAACATTGCTCCAATAGAATCTAAACATTGCTCCAATAGAATCTAAACATTGCTCCAATAGAATCAAATTATTGCTCCATTAGCATCTAAACATTGCTCCAATAGAATCTAAACATTGCTCCAATAGAATCTACAAATTGCCCCTATAGAATCTAAACATTGCTCCCATTTCTTGAGCTGTTGTGATGGGATCGACGAGTTCAGCTATAAACAGAAACAATATCAAATGAAAACAAAGAAAATTAGTTTATTCTGAAATTAACTTTTTCATCTGGTTAAGGCGACGAATAGAATCGCATGGAGTGTCCTCAGCCTGGTAACCATGGCCCTGGCCCTGGCAGTGTCACACACACAAAATGGGCTAGTATAGCTAGAAGATTGATTATCTAGTGATCCTTTGTCTTTAATTCACAAAATGCTTGATACAATTATTTTGAAATTTATGGGGTCCAAAAATTGTATTTCCTCGGGACCCAAGAATCCTCTTTACGGCCCTGAATGAAGGCATACGTAATTACACTCACCACACAAGCAGAGCCGTCGACTTGGCCCCGCAAGCCCCTTTTTTTTGAAGGGCCTAAAAAAGACAAAATTGTGATGTGGAAAGAAATTAAGCGATCAGTTCTCAGTTCTGATTGCATGGATACAAAATGCATTAAGGGAGGGACCTCCAAAAGTCACGCGACGGTTCTGCGCACTAGTCTTTTATCATAAATGCCTTACTCAAACCAAGCGTGACCAAAATGTACACATGGTAAGAGACTCGTCATCCTCACCTACGCTAGTAAGCCCCTAGTATCGTCTTACCAACGCTAGATCTCAGCACCTGTTGCCATCTCTCTTCCAATCACAGCCGGCGAGAGGCGTGGCCTGATCCGACTTATCTGTCATCGATTACGCCAGGCGACCAATCAGAACCGGACCCCGAGCGCCTCTGAGATTTCTTGACACCGCTCGCGCACACAAAGCCTGGTAACCCCTCAGCAGTCTCAGCAACAACGGTGTCGGGGGGGGGGGGGGGGGGGGGAGGGGGGTGACTACGACACGAGGTTTATAACTTTGTGTCAAGGCGATAGGTTCGACACTTTGATTCTCACAGCCAGGTCGAAAAGTGAGCTGTAGGAAGCTGTCTGCTGGACCGAGTGAGTTCACCTTCATGCATCAACGGTTTTCTTCATTGACGTCAACAACCCGGAACTAGAGTAGGACGTGTGTTGTGCTTTGCCCGTCCCAGTGAATGCTTCTCTTTGAACAAACCATTTAGTCAGTGATAGACCATCAAACCACTTAGTCAGTGATAGACCATCAAACCACTTAGTCAGTGATAGACCATCAAACCACTTAGTCGGTGATAGACCATTAAACCACTTAGTCAGTAATAGACCATCAAACCACTTAGTCGGTGATAGACCATCAAACCACTTAGTCAGTGATAGACCAACAAACCACTTAGTCAGTGATAGACCATCAAACCACTTAGTCAGTGATAGACCATCAAACCACTTAGTCAGTGATAGACCATCAAACCACTTAGTCAGTGATAGACCATCAAACCATTCGATAAAAAGGACAGAGTAGAGGAATAAAGTAAGATTTTATCACGACTGATGTGTTCAGAGAAACTGAGAATACATGGTAAGTACTTTGATTTGGGTAAGCTGTCTATGTCTGTCTATGTCTGTCTATGCATGTAATAAAATAATAGAATGATTTTTTAATTGTATTATTTTAAACATTTACATTTGACATAACTGGCGTACAGTTGGGTAGCCAGGTTTAATGCACCCTGGGGCGTCAGGCTTTTTACCGCCCCCACCCTATCACATTCCACGAAAAAACTATCCAAGCGGCCGAAAATTGCGCCCTTTAATAAAAGGGAAAAAATGCCACCCGGGAGCCGACCGTCGCTTCTGCCCCCACATTCATACGCCACTGTTGGCGTAGATAAGTATGAAATACATCTCAATGAATATGTGTTGAATGAATTTGAATTGTATTACTAATTGTGAAGAAACGTCACTCTGAAATCATTGACTCACCACGGGGAAAGCGCTGTCTATAAATAGAAAGATATCTTTTGACTAGCTTTTTTAAAAAACGTGTAATTTATATATAAATTAAGTCTATTTCGGAAAGCATATGTTAATTGTGAATAATAGATTCAAACGTATTTTATAACATGCTGCTATAATCAACAGTAGAGGTAGATAATCCACGTGCGTCGTTGATATTTTATATGCATATTTGTTACCCCCCCCCCCACACACACACACACNTGAAATGAACAGAAATGTATTGAATTGATAAGAGCTGTATGCTATCATAAGACACCATTTCTGGAAAGGGACGATTATGATTCATGTGGTAGGGCGCAAGGGTGATCTGCTCCCATCCCATGATTCATGGTCTTTCAAGTTTTGTCATCTATGTATCCTATTCGCCAATGTCCATGTAAACGGCCATGCCGTGATTGGAGAGCCTCCGTTACACAACGAGGAATCGATTCTTTTACAAACCTAAAAATAAACGTTACAAAAATAATGTTTCAATTAAAGCTAGATTTTATTTTATTAATTTGGCCTGTTCCTATTAAGTGTAGTGGAAAAAATAATACTCACCCCCCCCCCACCCCTCCAATCACATCCCCCCCCCCCAAAATCACCCCCAAACACATAAACAATTTTTATTAAAGTACTGACAGTGCCTGCCACTGACACCAGTAGAAATTTTTTAAACATAAATTCATAATGATCAGATTGTATGTGTCTCATAAGATATATATATATATAATATAACGTCAAATTGTTTTAGATAAAAGGTATACCACTTGTCTTTAAAATTCCCCAAAGTTTAGGACCTGTTTTATGTCATACTGCAGAAATCTGTTCAAAGAAATGAGACGAAGATTGTTGGAAACGTTCAATGATGAAAGGCTGTAAACTATAAACGACCGAATAATTGACCGCCGAATAAAATGTATACAATTTATTTGTATACATAATACATAATACATAATTATTAACGTTTTTTGTTTTGTTTTGGTCTCCATAGAAACCCATCAGGAGTTCCCAATGATGTCATAAGCCATAAACCTCACAATTCTTGGAAAACTTTACCGTTGTTAGCATGGCAGCAAGCCCAAGGAATTTATTTATTGGTAAGTGTCAGAAAGTGAAAATATTCTTGAAAGATTCGAAAGAAAGTCATACAACTCCATACCCCTTCAGTACTTGAATTTTCAACCATCTTCCTTGGACCATCAAATTAGACAATCATATTGGACCATCATATTGGACCATCATTTAGGACCATCATTTAGGACATCATATAGAACCATCATATAGAACCATCATATAGAACCATCATATAGAACCATCATATAGAACCATCATATAGGACCATCATATAGGGCCATCATATTGAATGACCACGGAACAGATAATCTGTCATTATTTCCGCGCCATCTATACTCAGAAATTCCATTCACCCAAAGCGCTCTTAGTGTGCCACTGGACCGCTGTGCCACTGGGCCACTGGACCGCTGTGCCACTGTGCCACTGGACCGCTGTGCCACTGGACCGCTGTGCCACTGGACCGCTGTGCCACTGTGCCACTGGACCGCTGTACCACTGTGCCACTGGACCGCTGTGCCACTGTGCCACTGGACCGCTGTGCCACTGGGCCGCGCAAAGTATAGTTAGTACAGTGTTTTCCGTATTATAAAGGTAATTGACTTATGTTGAGACTCTCTCCATCTAATCTGTAACGGGCTGATGATGGTCACCGTAGCCGAATGGTAAAATACATAGAAATGTCAATCAACTTATTCTTGTTATACAGCTTACTAACAATAATCATAGATTAAGCCGCCCTTTTGGTTTTAATAATCGTAATAATCGTATGTTTCGGCGCATCAAGGGTGGAAAAAACACACAAGATGTTGTTTTTGTTGTTTTTAAAGGGAATGCAGTGGGGGGGGGGCGTGGCCCGGGTGGGGGGGGGGGCTGCGCACCAAAAGAAATTTTAAACATTCCAGTTCCCTCATCTTTGAATGGCTCACATATTTGTTGGGGGAATAAGACTTGGAGTTCACGTGACAGGTTTTTCCCATGTACACACAAGATGTTGTTTTTGTTGTTTTTAAAGGGAATGCAGTGGGGGGGGGGCGTGGCCCGGGTGGGGGGGGGGGCTGCGCACCAAAAGAAATTTTAAACATTACAGTTCACTCATCTTTGAATGGCTCAAATATTTGTTGAGTGAATAAGACTTAGAGTTCACGTGACAGGTTTTTCCCATGTTACATATTTGATGACACATTAATCCAGTGTCAAATAGTTTAAGGTCTCTATAAATCATTTTTATAAAGGAATATAACTATAATAGAAGGTGATGTCATTCGTAGACAGAGTTGAAACAGAAGGTGGTGTCATTCGTAGACAGAGTTGAAACTGAAGGTGATGTCATTCGTAGACAGAGTTAAAACAAAAGGTGATGTCATTCGTAGGCAATGTTGTTGTTACATTGAAAATTTACAGTTTCTCCGTCATTTGGTTTTTATTTGTAAAATTTGATGAAAAATGTGTTTCCTGCAGATTGAACAAATTGTTAGGCTTAGATTTTATGATGCATTAATTAGACGTTGAGCTGGTCAGATTCAGCTAGTCAGAATCGTGTGATGTGATCGAAATCACGTTAAAAACTTAGGTGAATAAATTTGTTTCAGAGACAAATTTATGTTTTTAATTTCCAACGAGACCGATCTTTCTGGACTATGGGATGTTGACTTTGGTAATGACATCGGGATTCAGGCCAAACAAAACATGGAGTTACCGATACTAACCTGAAATTTACATCAAACAAGTTGTATTTCTAATAGTGGGTTCAAGATCCATCGACTAAAAGTTGTGTAACCTTCAGGTACACAACGTTCCCGGTCATTTCCTTACAGGAGCTAACCGAAAGGAGGCCTAAATGTCAAAGGTCATAGGCTAATAAAGAAAAGCGCTGAGATTTCGTATTGTAAAATGTGTGTATGCTCATTATGTGTGCATGTGTGGATTTGAAAACGGATTCGGGGTGTGTGTCCTAGCTGTCACCTCCTGATCCGCCCCTGGACGTCGTCACCTCCATTACAAATCTTTGTTTCTTCTATTTCCCAGGCCACTCGTGCGGTGAGCTCTATTCATCACTGCCAGGCCAAAGGACCAAGGCACCACGTTACATCAACAGTGTGACTGAAGCCCAGAACCCCCACATCACGTCGTCGGACATCTTGCGGTCAGCATCTCCTGTGGGGACATTCACTTCACGTGCTCGAACCCCGTCACCCTCGGCTTTTGTCGACGCTCGACTCCGGCTCCCTCACGGTATCCGAGAATTGCCGCAGAACAACAAACCTTCCAGTTCCTGTTCCACGGACGGCGAAGACGTCGTCTCTTCGACAAACACTTCCGCCGGATGTTACCCAGTACCAGATCGTGACATCCTGTCAATACCGGGCGCATGTCAGGGCATTTCTGAGTTACCCGATATCAAAATAGCGGCGCCCACCAGATCCCCACCGGTGCGAGATTTTTTCTGGCGCCCCGTGTCCAGAACAGACAACACTCAAGAAAACACTTTGAACATGTTAAAGTGTCACGAAAGGATGAGTCCTTTAGATTTCACCAACCACAACGCCACACCCCCTACATCACCGACACATCGCAATACTTCAGATGTTTACGTCAAGCAGGAAGAACGTCTGACCACGAGTCGCGTGGACGTCAATTACAACCGTGTCGAAAAACGCGTTGGCGATTCATTACTGTGCCACACTGATCTAAAGAAAGAACTCGAACGTTTCGATTCAGAACATTTGGCTCCAGCTTCAAAATCTCCCCATTGCACACTTTTAAATCCGATGAGAAAAAGTGTAACAAAAGACAGCGCGCCAGCAGACGATAACTCCAACGGCTGCAATGGATGTTGTGATGACAGTGGCTACATGTCCGGACATTCCCCGGAGACGTCTTTCCGTAAACGTCATGATGTCGGTTGCACGGGTAGCAGCGGTGAAACTAAGCCACGCTTGAATGCACGCCACGAGGATGCAACGAGGGGGGAATCAAAAGGCGTGGACAAATATAACAGAAAAAGACATGTCATTGCTGGTCATTCCCCTCGTCAGCTACAAGACGTCGGCCACCTGGGGAAAGATTACCAAACACGTGCCAAAAACGCGAGGATCGAACATGAACCTTACGGTGAAACCGTTGAAGCTCCTGGCGATTCCTCTAACTTTACTTTGCCGACCGGAAACAACAACAGTTTTAAACTGCGGAGGTTGCCATCAGTTTCAGACGAGGGGATGCAGCTTTTGAGAAGATCCCCTAACGCGTCCAGGGAATTGCTACTACTGAAAACACCCCAGAGAACACATCTCAATGAAGTCAAACAAGGCCATCACGTCAAGCCGCTTCACATAAATGTCTTTGACGACGCGAAATGCAACCATTTGATCGATCAGCGGCGATCTGAAGATTTGAACAATTCAGTCTCTGCCAACGAAGCTGACGCCACGAAAAAACGTGCGGAGCTAACGCCATTATCACGACAGCTGACGGAGCCACTCAAAATATCCGAACTTACGTTAACGCCCCAGTGGTCTCCGGCGCTCCCCATCGGTGGACTGCAAGCCCACCCAGCCCTGACGAGCTATTACATGAGATTTTTTCAACAGGCCCAAAACCTCCACCCCGCCCTCCACCCTGCCCTCCATCCTGCCCTCCACTCCAGCTTGTATTCCACCGTCCACACACACCTTAACCCTTACCACTTGCTAGACTCTCCCTTCACCAAATCGTTTTTACAGAGGTCACCCCCTTTGACCCTTAACACGCCATCGCTGTACTTCCAACCACCGTTTCGAGCATTCCCAGGGGCATACCCGCCTTTTCAGCTGCTTCCCCAACCGGACATCCCCAAAAAAGAGCCGTCTACCCACGAGGCCTCCCACTTTTGCCGTACCGAGCTCGTCATCCCTACCACCCACTTTGACCGCGGGTCACTCCCCAACACCACACCATTCCCCCACCGCAAAACATCTTCATCACTCTCCCCCTCCTCCCCCACGTGCATGTCCTCGCCCTCCAGCACCACCAGCAGCACCATCTCCAACATCATCACCTCCCCCACCACCACCATCAACACCTTACCAAACGACGCCCTCAACTGCAGCCTCTCCAACAGCCACACTGGTCTCGGGGTCAGTCGTTTATTCTCAAGCGAAGTCCCCCACCAAGCAAACATAAAACAGGGCAAAGAAAGGGAAAGTGCCCTGCTGCGTTTCAACTGCGAATCCTGCAACAAAACCTACAGCACCCTGAGCGGTCTCAGCAAGCACAAGCAGTTCCATTGCAACACGCACGTCAGGAAAGAATTCACGTGCAAACATTGCGAGAAGACGTACGTTTCCCTCGGGGCGCTGAAGATGCACATTCGAACGCACACACTCCCTTGCAAATGTCAGGTGTGCGGCAAGGCGTTCTCCCGACCTTGGCTCCTCCAAGGTCACATCCGGACCCACACGGGGGAAAAGCCGTTCAGGTGCAGCCACTGCGGCCGGGCGTTCGCCGACCGATCCAACCTGCGCGCGCATTTGCAGACTCACGCGGACGTGAAGCGGTACAGCTGCAAGGGGTGCAGCAAGACGTTCTCCCGGATGTCGCTTTTGACGAAGCACGAGGACGGCTGTCCGAGTAACTCGGTGTGACGTCAGAACGGGCGGCTAGCAAGTTTGGATGAGATGTTGACGTGGCTGGAAATGTGACGTCATGAACCAATAGATGGGTCGGTATGACTTACAGATTGATGAACCAGCCCCGAGAAGCCAAATATTTAGAAATGTTTGAAGGTTGAAATGGGAGGTCTCTCAAAGGTAAAGACTTACCCTCACAGGGACAATGCCTTTGCAAAATTTTACGTACAATTATATTTTTTGTGGAGAACAAGCCAAGCCAATTCATTATTACAGTCCGACTGCAGTTGAAAACATTGTGCAGAGATGTCCAATGACAGCAGACAAGTTATTGTTATTATTTAGGCATTTTTTAATAGCGCTTACCTTACAGCTCTAAGCGCTTTACAATTATTAAAAATATGTAAACTATTTAAACTGCTAAAGCAAATAAAAATGAAATATGGTGGTGAAGCGGACTCTTTTTGAGAATTTTTGACAGTTGAGTTGGATCTCAATTATCAAAGAGCTCATTGTACCAGTGAGTCACTTGGTTAGTGTAGACTGGCGGCAAGGAGCTTGGATCCCAGTGAGTCACTTGGTTAGTGTAGACTGGCGGCAAGGAGCTTGGATCCCAGTGAGTCACTTGGTTAGTGTAGACTGGTGGCAAGGAGCTTGGATCCCAGTGAGTCACTTGGTTAGTGTAGACTGGTTGCAAGGAGCTTGGATCCCAGTGAGTCACTTGGTTAGTGTAGACTGGTGTCTAGAAAGTGTCGCTGAACAAAACAAAAAACAAGTGATATCAGGCGCTAAATGCTATAAACCCAAGTTGCAAACATCAATCATTTGATTCGCCATCGAACAGAAGTCACATATGACACTAATTAAAGTCATATCAGTCACAGAAGTCACATATGACACTAATTAAAGTCATATCAGTCACAGAAGTCACATATGACACTAATTAAA
The DNA here is from genome assembly GCA_964033795.1 of Lymnaea stagnalis. Lineage (NCBI taxonomy): Eukaryota > Metazoa > Mollusca > Gastropoda > Lymnaeidae > Lymnaea > Lymnaea stagnalis. The sequence continues at coordinate 1,102,282 of CAXITT010000147.1, forward strand.
GTCATATCAGTCACTAGTCAAGTCATGGAATAATTCCAAATGTATTAAACATGATTATTTTGTTGTCCATGTGCTCAAAAAATGCCATATATTATAATTTATTTAATTAAATTATTTGTTTAAACTTTGATACTTTTTTGGAGATAGTTGTTTTTTTTTCTTCATTAGCTGTTGCTTTTTAGACTGTTGCTTTTTAGACTGTTGCTTTTTAGACTGTTGCTTTTTAGACTGTTGCTTTTTAGACTGTTGCTTTTTAGACTGTTGCTTTTTAGACTGTTGCTTTTTAGACTGTTGCTTTTTAGACTGTTGCTTTTTAGACTGTTGCTTTTTAGACTGTTGCTTTTTAGACTGTTGCTTTTTAGACTGTTGCTTTTTAGACTGTTGCTTTTTAGACTGTTGCTTTTTAGACTGTTGCTTTTTAGACTGTTGCTTTTTAGACTGTTGCTTTCTGCAAGATGATGGCCAGTCTTCTAATATTATGCTTGCTACAAGATGATGGCCAGTCTTCTAATATTATGCTTGCTACAAGATGATGGCCAGTCTTTATATATTATGCTTGCTACAAGATGATGGCCAGGCTTTATATATTATGCTTGCTACAAGATGATGGCCAGGCTTTATATATTATGCTTGCTACAAGATGATGGCCAGGCTTTATACATTATGATTGCCGCGCCGAAGTAGATGGAAAGGATTTTTGTATAATGCTTAATATGAGATGATAACCATGCAGTCTTTTTGTATTGCAATGATGATGAACATTTTATACACCTATGTGCGTAATGATGAAAGGGTGGAGAGCCCATGTGGGAGGAAGTGAGCAGATCGGATCAGCGAGACAGATTGAGAGTGGAAAATGAGTGAGCAAGAAAGAGAAAGAACAATTCAGAACATGAAAGAGAGTGAGGGACTGGAGAGATTGGGGACCATTTGAGATTAGTTGACTTTGCGGAAATTTTATCATCTCGTACATGTATTTATAGATTTAAGTGCATGAAAAAAACTCGGGAGATTTTTTTTAAAAGGTCTAGTCAATAAATGTATTTGTTATTTTTAAAGTCTTTTTTAAAGCGCATCTGCCATTCCGTTATCACTTCATTCCATTTATTGTCTCATTCAATTTGTTTAAAAACAAATAAATACGATTATAAAATATGAATGATTTGTGTTATATGTATACCACTCATTTGCCTTGTTTTGTTTATGTACGCCACTCATCTCTGAAGCCTCAATCTAAGGCCTTAATACCCAAACCCTCAATCTCTAAGGACCGAATCCCTAAAGCCTCAAACCCTAAGGCCTCAATCCCTAAGATTTCAATCAATAAAGCATCAAACCCCATGGCCTAAAGCCCTAAAGTCTTAATCTCTAAAGCCCTAACATCTAAAGCAACAAGCCATAAAGCCACAATCGCAAGACTCAAAAGGTCAGGGCCGTCAAGTCTCAGACATCGACAAAGTCCTGTACTTATTTCATGACACAGTCCCATACTTTTTGACAGTGTCTTACCTGGTCTAGCCATTGTGACGGTATCCTGCCTGGTCTAGCCATTGTGACGTTGTCCTTTAATGTCTAGCCACTGTGATGGTGTCCTACCTGGTCTAGCCACTGTGACGGTGTCCTACCTGGTCTAGCCACTGTGACGGTGTCCTACCTGGTCTAGCCACTGTGATGGTGTCCTACCTGGTCTAGCCACTGATGGTGTCCTACCTGGTTTAGCCACTGTGATGGTGTCCTACCTGGTCTAGCCACTGTGATGGTGTCCTACCTGGTCAGCCACTGTGATGGTGTCCTAGCTGGTCTTAGCCACTGTGATGGTGTCCTACCTGGCCTAGCCATTGTTATGGTGTCCTACCTGGTCTAGCCACTGTGACGGTGTCCTGGCTGTTCTAGCCATTGTGACGTCGCCCCACCTGGTCTAGCCACTGTGATGGTGTCCTACCTGGCCTAGCCATTGTGACGGTGTCCTAGCTGTTCTAGCCATTGTGACGTCGCCCCACCTGGTCTAGCCACTGTGATGGTGTCCTAGCTGATCTTTACCCTTTAATTTGCTTACAATATTAGATGTGAGTCTTCTCAACTATGGTTGAGGAACGTTTCCTAAAACCCGCTGAGATCACTCGGCCCCACCGCTCCAGACACGCGAGTCCAGACAGAAAACTCTTTAATAGAAAACTCTTTAATAGAAAACTCTTTGATAGAAAACTCTTTAATAGAAAACTCTTTGTATTCAACTTTTTCAGATGCACAGGTTTATCTTTTTTTTTTTTAAATGTAACTAAATATTGGTAAGCATGATAACATATTTTTGAATCGGTGTAGAGTTGGACGGAGAGGTAGATGGCGCATTCGTCATGTTCCCGAAGTGCCCGATGCCCTACTGATGACCCCCACTAATTTACTTATTTACAGGAAGAGATTCCTGCCTCGTAAGACATTATTAGTTATTTTCCATGACAACGACAACAAAACAACCAACCCACAAACAACTGTGTGTGTGTGTGTGTGTGTGTGGATATGCCTGTGTCAATGAGGCAATCACCTTGTCAACGAAATCAACAGGAACCATTTTTTGAAGAGGGAAAGAGTTCCTTGTTAAACGTATGTACACATTTGATGAACTGATTAGTGGGAGTATGTTGAGTGTTATTTGAGTCACCATTGCTGCATTGCGTGACTCCACCGTTCTTGTGACAGTCACCATTGCTGCATTGCGTGACTCCACCATTCTTGTGACAGTCACCATTGCTTCATTGCGTGACTCTACCGTTCTTGTGACAGTCACCATTGCTTCATTGCATGAATCCACCATTCTTGTTACAGTAACCATAGCTGCATTGCGTAACTCCACCATTCTTGTGACAGTCACCATTGCTTCATTGCGTGATTCCACCATTCTTGTGACAGTCACCATTGCTGCATTGCTTGACTCCACCATTCTTGTGACAGTCACCATTGCTTCATTGCGTGACTCCACTGTTCTTGTGACAGTCACCATTGCTCCATTTCATGACTCCACCATTCTTGTGACAGTCACCATTGCTTCATTGCGTGACTCCACTGTTCTTGTGACAGTCACCATTGCTTCATTGCATGACTCCACCATTCTTCTGACAGTCACCATTGCTTCATTGCGTGACTCCACCATTCTTGTGACAGTCACCATTGCTTCATTGCGTGACTCTACCGTTCTTGTGACAGTCACCATTGCTTCATTGCATGACTCCACCATTCTTGTTACAGTAACCATTGCTGCATTGCGTAACTCCACCATTCTTCTGACAGTCACCATTGCTTCATTGCGTGACTCCACTGTTCTTGTGACAGTCACCATTGCTTCATTGCGTGACTCCACTGTTCTTGTGACAGTCACCATTGCTTCATTGCATGACTCCACCATTCTTCTGACAGTCACCATTGCTTCATTGCGTGACTCCACCATTCTTGTGACAGTCACAATTGCTACATTGCGTGACTCCACCATTCTTGTGACAGTCACCATTGCTACATTGCGTGACTCCACCATTCTTGTGACAGTCACCATTGCTTCATTGCGTGACTCCACCGCTCTTGAGTAGCAAAACCCTCAAGACACATACAGTCAAAAAAGCTACAAAATATTTTCATATTTCAACTTACCCACTCTCATCCCCCCCCTTGCCCCCCCATACCCCCTTTACGCGCACACACACGGCGCGCGCTCACCTCTAAAAGACAGGTGACTTAAGTGTCACTCAGACCACGCCCAACTCAGACAGGTGCCACCAGGGGGGTGTGGGGCGCGTGTCAACGCTCCATAACTTTATTGTCGCCTCGCGCCCCGCTCGCTTTCACGAGTACACAATAGGGCGCCGTGTGTAAACCCCCATCTCAGAGCTCCACCATCTTGCCCAGAGTTGAACTCGAGAGCTTATAATCTCGTCAAATTACGGGACCACAGAACACATAATCTGGTCATTATGGCCGGATTCCCTGTTGGAATACTCCATTACATTGTCAGGCCTCCTGGTTGACCGGAGAGTTTAGCCAGCAAATGACCAGTAAGAGAGAGCGGCCTGCGTGTCAGGGAGTAGGTGACGTGTAGCAGACACTTCCACTACACTACATCTACTCTGGATCCTTGAGTTAACACGTATGATTATAAAAAGTAACAATCTGATTTTCTCTCAATCTTTCGTCCAAGCCCTTTCATCATCTTCCTCCCTTCACTGACTCCCATCATCTACCTCACTTCACTCAACCATCCTCTTCCTCACTTTACCCACTCCCATCATCTTCCTAGCCTCACCAAAACCATCATCTTCCTCATTTCACCGACTCCCATCATCTTCCTCTCCTCACTCACTCCCATCATCTTCCTCACTTCACTCACTCCCATCAAGTTCTCCTCTTGCCCAAAGAAACCCCATACAAAAAATCCCTCAATCTCAGAGGCGTATCTAGAGCTAGTGCCGCTCGGGGTGATCCGACCCCCCCCCCATATAAAGAAAACAAAGTTCCACCCCCTCCACACCCCCTTGCTACGCCATTGCTTATCCTTGCCAAGTCCATAATTCCTTGTCTTTTACCACACAACACGCGACTACGCAAGTACTAACAAACTTTCTAATCAATTACATTAATTACCCGTAGGTAAAGTGTTCTATCTCAAAACACTTCCTTAGACGCAACCATGAGGGCTCCCATATTAGAGCCATTGTGTCTTGTACCAACACGCTCATCAGGGTGAACTTAGAGAACAAACAATTCAGACTTGTGGGGCCTTGGCATAACATGCTATGATTGTGATGTTCTCCTTAATCAGTTAAATCTTTTCCCCACCCCTTCCTTGCTACAACCATTCGCCGTTAACGTACTTTTCCTACTTTCCGCCCCTTGTTTCCAACACCTTAAAAGCCTACCTGAACTTCTAATGGTATGTTACAATCCTCTGGGCTGTCTAGCCTTCTAATGGTCTATTACATTCCTCTTTGCTGTCTAGCCTTCTAATGGTCTATTACATTCCTCTTTGCTGTCTAGCCTTCTAATGGTATATTACAATCCTCTGGGCTGTCTAGCCTTCTAATGGTCTATTACATTCCTCTTTGCTGTCTAGCCTACTAATGGTCTATTATATTGCTCTTTGCTGTCTAGCCTTCCAATGGTTATCACATTACTCTTTGCTGTCTTGCCTTCTAATGGTCTATTAGATTCATCCTTTCTGTCTTGCCTTCCAATGGTCTATTACATTCTTCTTTGCTTTCTTGCCTTCTCATGGTCTATTATATTCCTCTTTGCTGTCTCTCCTTACTATTATATTGCTCTTTGCTGTCTAGCCTTCCAATGGTTATCACATTACTCTTCGCTGTCTAGCCTACTAATGGTCTATTAGATTCATCATTGCTGTCTAGCCTTCCAATGGTCTATTACATTCTTCTTTGCTGTCTAGCCTTCTAATGGTCTATTACATTCCTCTTTGCTGTCTAGCCTTCTAATGGTCTATTACATTCCTCTTTGCTGTCTAGCCTTCCAATGGTCTATTACAATCCTCTTTGCTGTCTAGCCTTCTAATGGTCTATTGCATTCCTCTTTGCTGTTTAGCCTACTAATGGTCTATTATATTGCTCTTTGCTGTCTAGCCTTTCAATGGTTAGCACATTGCTCTTTGCTGTCTAGCCTTCCAATGGTTAGCACATTGCTCTTTGCTGTCTAGCCTTCCAATGGTTAGCACATTACCCTTTGCTGTCTAGCCTTCCAATGGTTAGCACATTACTCTTTGCTGTCTAGCCTTCCAATGGTTATCACATTGCTCTTTGCTGTCTAGCCTTAATTCTAATGGTTATCACATTCCTCTTTGCTGTCTAGCCTTCTATTGGTTATCACAATACTCTTTGCTGTCCTCACGGATAATATATTGCAGATGTTTACTTATTTGTAAATAGTTTTAGTTTTATTTGTCTGCTGAAGAAGACTTCTTGACGACACGTTTGTTGTTTCATTGCGTCCTTCCTGGTCTCCTGTACCATCTTTTACTTATTTCCTTTTACCTAACCTCAAGGCAGTCTTACCCCCTTCCCTTATTATCAAACATTTATTAGGCTTCAAAACAACACCATCTTTTTGGTCAACATAAACAATTTGTGACGTTGATCAAATACAATCTTCATATAAATTTACATTTTTTTTTACCCTTAAAATTAATTACCCCCCCCCCCCCCTTTAAAAAAAAAAATAAATTGAATGTCTTAGTAACAAAACAAAGTCAGCACCGTCAATGGCTACATAACAAAAATTAATAAATCCTGCTAGACTCCACCCCCGTAGAAAATCTCAGACGTTCCTCGCCTGGTTGCAGAACAACATTATCAGTTGTTGGTTTGATTTCTTTCATTGTTTTTTTCTTGAATGTCAAATGGTAATTTGATCTGCCAGTCTACCACTTGATCTGTCAGTCTACCATTTGATCTACATTATTATTTTGATGAATTTGGCGAATTTGGCGAAACTCAAAAGTTGTCTGTTGCCCTATCCTCGGTCACCTCCCCTGACCCCTTCCCAGCACCTCACGCACACACAAAAATCGTGTGGACATCAATAGATTTTGTAGAAAACACAAGACCCAACATTAGACGCCATCTCCACCCCCACCCCCTCTCGGTCCCTTATCTATACGACCGTGCCAATCTTACATGTCTTGTTTTTGCTATTTAAAAAAAAAAAGACAAAAAGTTTCTTTTTAAAATGTAAACAAACACCAAAGGTCACGCGTGGCTCGAGCCTGTGACAATGACTTCTCCTCATTTCATTCAATTGTCCCCCACTACGTCTAACAAGTTTTTTTGGTTTAGAGCCCGAGTCAACGTGTGACCCCCAGGAGACACATTTATGTCCGGAAAATTAAGTGAAAATTGATCTTCTCCGAAAGTGAAGAACATTGATAATAAGCTGACCCCGTCTTTATCACCGGTGGCCACTGGACGCTGTCCATTCACCGTCTCGACCTCGCGCTGTCCCATGAAACGACCTTGTAAAGTAGAATGGGTTTAAAATTACACCCCAACACCGTATCTATAACTGATGTTACTTTTGACTTATTTCCTCCAATATTTTGATGAAAATTTCCATCATAAAACCTTCTCTTTTCCTTTTTTAAAACTGCAGCTAAATAAAAGAAATATTTTTATTTTTAAATAGTTCAAAACCTCAACCACAGCACGGCAACGTTATTAAAACCATGTAAGTTTTTGTAAACATCCTTCACGGGGTTTCACAAAAATGGCAGTTTTACAGTAACCCTGGGGGCCGACAGATCCTCAATGTTGAAAAAGAAAGTCCCAAAGTCCAGAGGGGAGGATCCCCCCCCCCCTTTTTTTTAGAGGGGAGGATGGTCAGTAATTTTCTTGCCTAAAAGATTGTCCGAGCACCGGTGTCCCTAACGACGCTGACAAAAGCCCTCACCAGCCCCGGAC
>CAXITT010000147.1:1121964-1138854 GCA_964033795.1 Lymnaea stagnalis
TATATATATATATATATATATATATATATATATATATATATCTTCATCTCTTTCTGCCTCTCTCTCATCTGTTTCCTCTAACTAATGCTTGACTTTCTATCTTTTTACCCACAATCCTCCTCTTCTCTTCTATTGTTTCATTAAACAAAACGTCTACCGGCACGGACCCCCCCCCCACTAACCCTCCCCCCCACCCCACTTGTCCATGCCCAAGTACTTGCTCTACAGACCAGCACGGCCAGAATCCCAAAGACGTAACCATCTTAAGCCAACCCGCGTAATGTGTTGAAACAACACCGGAACCGCTCCTCACACGTGCATCGGTCATGTGATCGCCCGGACACATGTCACATGATCCCGGGGCCCGGTCACGTGATACACAAAACCCATCTGGTTCAATTCTTCAAACAGTTCACGTTCCCCGGATCCGAAATGTCCATCCCTTATGCATGAGGCCAAACCGTCTTGACCATTAGTCCAACTCTCTCGTGCAGCGCACGTGCTGTTTGCTCTAACGGTACCACGTGCCGCTGGCCGGTCTTCTACTGTTTTATTGGTCTTTAACTACCCCCTCCCAAATAATGTCTGGTTATAAGGCCCCTAAGGTTTTATTGGTCCTTAACTACGACCCCCCACCCCCAGTGGCGTCTGCTTTTAAGGCTCCTCTTGTTATTGTACGAACATTTCTTACTTGAGTGTTCAAGAAGTCGTACAAAGAAACTCAATAGTAATATGCCCCTATTGTGTCTGAGTTATCTGGCAAGAAAACGGGGGGAAGGGTGCCCCCCGGGGGGGGGCCCCCAAAGGAATCCCCCCCCCCCCCGGGACAAGTTTTAGAAAAATACAAGAAAAAAATCTAATTAAAATTTAGAATTACATCAAACAGTATTAATAATTTTAATTCCATTCTTCTAAATATTATTTGTTCTTCTACTTGGTAAGTTACTGTGACATAAATGTCAAATACATCATTTTGCTCGTTGCTCCCCATATACAATTCATCTGACTTCCGCTCACAGTTTCTGTAGAAGACACTCAACGTCTTTTGTGGCCGTGGTTGTCTAACAAGACATTACAATGTGCCCGTGGTTGTCTAACAAGACATTACAATGTGCCCGTGGTTGTCTAACAAGACATTACAATGTCTTCTGATGGAGTATGGCATCAGTGTAAACAAAATCCAATCATTTGTTTTCCCTAAAACCTTTCCACCTTCCATCTTCACGGGGCGATTATTTCTTAACTGTTAACGTACTATCATGTTAGCAGCAGATGTTAAAACTATTTAATTAATTTCTATTAATAACTGGGACACGATCTAACTTAAGACTTAAAAGTTACAGTCAAGCTACAATCACACTGCAACAATCAAGCTACAATCACACTGCAACAGTCAGGCTACAATCACACTGCAACAGGCAAGCTACAATCACACTGCAACAGTCAAGCCACAATAACACTGCAACAATCAAGCTTCAATCACAGTGCAACAGTCAAGCTACAATCACACTGCAACAGTCAAGCTACAATCACACTGCAACAGTCAAGCTACAATCACACTGCAACAGTCAAGCTACAATCACACTGCAACAGTCAAGCTACAATCACACTGCAACAGTCAAGCTACAATCACACTGCAACAGTCAAGCTACAATCACACTGCAACAGTCAAGCTACAATCACACTGCAACAGTCAAGCTACAATCACACTGCAACAGTCAAGCTACAATCACACAGCAACAGTCAAGCTACAATCACACTGCAACAGTCAAGCTACAATCACACCGCAACAGTCAAGCTACAATCACACTGCAACAGTCAAGCTACAATCACACTGCAACAGTCAAGCTACAATCACATTGCAACTTGGAGCTCGACGTTTTTTATTCGACTGACGTACCAGGCTGACTTTTTTGTTCGGTAGAATCAAACATTGGATTGGATTTCATCCGATTTTAGTGAGCCGACCTGAATGTTGCTCGTGACGATGACTTAAACCTTTTGTGACAAGTTTCAATAGATCAATTAGACACGATCCCTTTGTGTCACTGTAACAATATATGTTCAACTTTAATAATGGTTTTACATTGTACACAGCACATGCCTTCTTCAGTATAACAGCAAAACATTTAAATAAGTATAAATTAAATTTACATAATAGACATAAATACATTATACATCCTACCTAAAAACTAGAAAAAATAGGAGTGGACGCAAAAACCAGACTGTGTAGACCAGACTGTATAGCAATTTCAACGAGAGTTACTTAAGATAAGATTATTTTATTGATCTTATAAACAAGTGGAAATATGTTCTGATTGCATCATACATATTCGTTTTTTCCCATTTGGATAAACATTCCGATTGCAATTTTCAATAAATGACCAAAACAATTTTAAAATAAAAGACTAAAAAACTTTCTTAAAAATATTTTAACCCCCCCCCCCCCAAAAAAAAAAAAAGAAGAAGAAATAAAAAAAAAAGACAGGGAAAAAATTCAGCCATTTTGGTCGGCTGTTAGGTGGAACGTTCTTCTTGTATTGTCCTATTTCAAGCTTCCATATGGTCGAACATGTTGCACTTTTTCCTTGGTCGTCACACCTCACTTCTCTCCCTTTAGAAATTCATAGATGACTATTCCATTTTCCATGGTGTCCGAGTGTCACTTTCATGGTGTCCGAGTGTCATTTCCATGGTGTCCGAATGTCATTTCCATGGTGTCCGAATGTCATTTCCATGGTGTCCGAGTGTCACTTCCATGGTGTCCGAGTGTCCCTTCCATGGTGTCCAAGTGTCACTTCCATGGTGTCCGAGTGTCCCTTCCATGGTGTCCGAGTGTCACTTCCATGGTGTCCGAGTGCCACTTCCATGGTGTCCGAGTGTCATTTCCATGGTGTCCGAGTGTCACTTCCATGGTGTCCGAGTTTCACTTCCATGGTGTCCGAGTGCCCCTTCCATGGTGTCCGAGTGTCTCTTCCATGGAGTGTCCGAGTGTCACTTCCATGGTGTCCGAGTGCCACTTCCATGGTGTCCGAGTGTCATTTCCATGGTGTCCGAGTGTCATTTCCATGGTGTCCGAGTGTCACTTCCATGGTGTCCGAGTGCCACTTCCATGGTGTCCGAGTGTCACTTCCATGGTGTCCGAGTGTCACTTCCATGGTGTCCGAGTGCCACTTCCATGGTGTCCGAGTGTCACTTCCATGGTGTCCGAGTGTCACTTCCATGGTGTCCGAGTGTCATTTCCATGGTGTCTGAGTGTCACTTCCATGGTGTCCGAGTTTCACTTCCATGATTACCAAAGTTCGTTTTTTTCTCTCCCTGACTTCTTTCTTCTTATTTGCGTATAAATATTCCAGTGTTATATAAATCTCGTTAACAGCTGCCGCCCCCCCCCCCTAATGCTAAGCCTTTGATTGAAAAAAAAGTTAAATAAACATGAAAACTAATCACCTTGAGCCCAATTAGTAACTGTTGAAATATGTCTCTTTCATAGAGGTCGACTCACTGCACATGCCGCCCAACCAATGAGGGCGAATACGATCTTTTGTTGACCAATCTAACCGTAATCGTGCTTCTTAACCGAGACGGACGATGTTTTGTGAATTTTAAAAAAACGAAATCGATACTTCTATTGACGGGCTATCAGAGTTAATGCACCTGAAAAGCAGCTCGCGACAGGTTGAAACCTCCTAATCGCCATCTTGGGCAAATCTTTGATTGTGGTCACAGGTGGATGGCGCCAGATTGCTGCAGACGTCACGGGGTCACCCTTTGACCTTGATTATGTCAACAAACAGGATTACAGGACTAAGGTTAATTAATTTTAAAATTGGTTGGGCTCAAGTGGTTTGAAGTTGGTTTGGTGAAGATAGTCTGGGTTTTTTTCTCTCTGTTTAGTTAGAGAGAAAGTAGTTCCATTATTCTAATGATGCAGTTAGAAGGAAATAGTTGCATTACTCTCATGATAGAGATGGAGAGAAAGTAGTTCCACTTTGTCCACTATTGACCTTGTAGCGTAAGAGAGTAAGGGATTCAGTAGTTTCACTAACTAATATATAACAGGGGGTGAAGGGGGATGTTTGCTCCATGTAGTACTTTTATGCATTACGGAGTTATTTTTCGGCGAATGGTTCCACTATTGACATGACAGAGATGGAGAGAAATTAGTCCCAATCCTGACATGACAGGTGAAGAGAAAGTAGTCCCACGACTGCCATGATAGAGATGGAAAGAAAGTAGTCCCACGAATGACATGATAGAGATGGAAAGAAAGTAGTCCCACGCATGACATGATAGAGATGGAAAGAAAATAGTCCCACGACTGACATGATAGAGATGGAAAGAAAGTAGTCCGACGAATGACATGATAGAGATGGAAAGAAAGTAGTCCCACGAATGACATGATAGAGATGGAAAGAAAGTAGTCCCACGAATGACATGATAGAGATGGAAAGAAAGTAGTCCCACGACTGACATGATAGAGATGGAAAGAAAGTAGTCCCACGACTGACATGATAGAGATGGAAAGAAAGTAGTCCCACGACTGACATGATAGAGATGGAAAGAAAATAGTCCCACGACTGACATGATAGAGATGGAAAGAAAATAGTCCCACGACTGACATGATAGAGATGGAAAGAAAGTAGTCCCACGACTGACATGATAGAGATGGAAAGAAAGTAGTCCCACGACTGGCATGATAGAGATGGAAAGAAAGTAGTCCCACGACTGACATGATAGAGATGGAAAGAAAATAGTCTCGCATGTTAACAATTAGGTTTAGGAAGTATCCCTTGTTTACTCTCGGTGCAATGTTTCCTTAGCTCTTTGCTTCTTTAGATTTACTACAACAATTACAATCAAAACTGATCTAACTTTTTGTTAACCCGAGTAGCAAAAAGACTTTCCACCAGTATCAAAGTATAATACACCGACAATCGCAATAACTGAAAATGTCTGAGTCTTAAAATTAGTCTTGATGACGTAATCCTACTTTATCAGGTAATGTTACAGCTCTCGCCCCCCCCCGCCCACACCAATCATCCCACCACTGTACCCTATCCCACAGTAGCAGTCATAAGGACAGGTGTAATATAGTTGGCAGGTGCAGGTCTTGACTGCTGGGACCAACCTGTGACAGAACGCAGGAACTATTCAACAAACAAAATGCCGTTGAAAGATGAGGCCATCATCAATTCATGCGTGCAATACTCCAGGGATTGTGGAACAAAAAGTTAGAAAAAAAGAGAGGTTGTTTGGGGGGGGGGGTGTGGTTTGCGTAAAAATACTTAATGTCCTTGTGGTAGTTCTTCACTCCTCTTTGATCTTCAGGCCTCTGAGATCACCACTCCTCTGTGATCTTCACTCCTCTGAGACCCTCACTCCAATGTGATCTTCCTTCCTCTGAGATCCTCATACCTATATGATCTCCACCCATCTGTAAGTCGTAGACCGTAGGAATAATGTCACAAACAAGGAAATGTTGGGGGGGGGGGGGTTTAGCTTTTTTTTTCTCCCTGAAAATAATTTTTGCCCCCCCCCCCTTTTTTCCGGAAAAGTCAAATGTCCCCCTGAGCAAAATGAGTAAAACAATAAAAAAAGGAATGTTAATTTTTCGTCGAACCGTTGCGTTCTATGCGTCTTGCACTACATGTCCATAAAGGAGTGACAGAAACGGAGAGTCGGAGATTCCGATGGATAGCTTTAACTTCACGAGACGTTTACTATTCTTTGTGCATTTATATGTGTTTATTCGCAATCTTTATTCATCATTATTCATTGGCACTTTGTACTAACTGTGTTAGTTGTGTACCGGTACAAGATCTACCATACTGTAAGTTGATGATTGTCATTATAGTTTCTTTTCTTTTGTAATTATATTAAAACTTAAATAAATCTTATTAATTGTAACTAGCAACTGTTTTGGGTGTCGTATCTTTAATAGTGTTGACTCTATGGTATCGTCCTTTGTTAAGCACTGTTTTACAACGAGCCGATAAAATTAAAATAGGAGATTAATTTCTCACAAGAGAAGCCAGTGCGTAACACCAGAGAAGGATCGCTTGGTCAGGGAACATGCCGTTAGATATCTTATTATTGGAATATGTAAAAGCTGCGTTTAAAGCGTTCGCGGTCCACTCTTCTTTGGTCAGAACGACTTTGCTTCCTCTTCAGATGGAAATGTGTTGCGTTACCTCCCCCCCCCCCAACCATCCAGGGAGTTGTCCGGTTGGGACGTAAGCGTGGACGAAACGGTCGCCTAGGAGCGCTTTCTCAGGGCCGCGTAGTTAAAATCACCGCCACCCAGACCTCATATCCATTAAAGGTAACAAGTCATCATGTTTGTGCGTTCCTCCCGTTGCGCTGGGAGTCATGCATTGGCCGGGGTTTTTTTAGCTTCGGGAGAAAACCTCTCTACTAGTCTGCCACGAAGAGGCAAAACCCCATGTGGACGCCCCCAAGTTTCCTCGGAGACGCTCCGCTTACGCGGACAGATGGAAGATACTGAAGGGGTTAATTGTAGAGAGTGCCCATTGGTTGTGGGTCTTGGGTTTCCCTCAGAAAGTATCCTGTTATTGTTCCTCGGGTGTCAATGTATATGCTTCTTATAACTCTCTTTAATGTTAGGTTAAATAACATATAAGACAATGAGTCTCCTTGTCTTAGGGCCTCGTCTAATCTGAAATTCCCTTGAATATTCTCCTTGAACCTTGATGTTGCTTTTTGATTTGTTCAAAATTAAATGTATCAGTCTTTTCAGTTAGTTGGGTATGCCAAACTCCTGCTGAGTCTCATACAGATCTTTTCTTTTGATGCTGTCAGAGGCCATTTTATATTCATCATAGAGTTGGTGTACTGGGATATTATATTCATAACATTTCTCTAATGGACATCTGATGATGAAAATCTGATCAGTCGTTGATTTGTTTTGCCTGAATCCACATTGGTAATGCTGATTCTTGAACTGCTGTTTGCTGACGATGCCGCCTTAACATCTCACACAGAAGATGGTCTGCAGAGGCTGGTTAATCGTCTATCACACGCTTGTAAAGAGTTTGGACTTTAGATTAGTCTACAGAAAACACATGTAATGCTGCAAGAAGCACCGTCCCCTCCAATCATATCTATTGAGGGTCATAATCTTTCGGTTGTTGAACATGTCACAAACCTTGGATCCAATATTTATAGTTCTCTCTCCGTTGATGAAGAGATACATATCAGGATCGCAAAAGCAGCAGCAACTATGGCTAAACTGAATAAGCGGGAGTGGAATAATCTCAATCTAAATGATAAAACAAAAATAAATGTATATCAAGCATGTGTGCTTAGCACGCTCTTATATGGTAGTGAAGTGTTGACCACATATACAAGTCATGAGCGGAAACTCAACAGCTTCCATCAAAGATGTCTGCGTCGCATTTTGCGCATTCGTTGGCAGGACAGGGTGCCTAACGTGGAGGTCTTGGAACGTGCACACATGTTTAGCATATTCTCCTTTCTTAGCAAGAGGCGCCTTCGCTGGTTAGGCCATATAAGGAGAATGGAGGAAGGACGTATTCCAAAGATTCTGCTGTATGGAGAGTTAGCAAAGGGGCAAGACTTATTGGAGATGTATGGACATTTGCAAAAGGAGCATGAGGGAAGCCAATATTGACAACAACGAATGGGAGCACATACCAAACAACGTTCCATCTGGCGAACAGCAGTGTATGAAGGCAGGGCCGGCGCCAGAGTATTTGGCACCCTAGGCGAACCTGTCGCACTGCGCACCCCCCCCCCGTGACCATGGCAACTAATTATTTAATTAATATTAACTTTCACAAATGAATACTGTGCTGCCATTTGTTTTAATTCGTATTTACATTGAATAAAATCTATACATGTATAATGGTATATAATGTAATTTCAAAACTCTATTTTTTCGCGCTTTTCCTTTAGCTAATATAGAAACGAGTTACATCAGTTCAATGTCTCTAGCAATTTCATGTTGAATTGACAGAGTAGCTAGTCCAACAAGTCATCTTGTAGCATGGGGGTTCGCAGATATATTTTTATGAGTTTGAGCTTCAAGAAGCCTCGCTCACCATTAGCCACAGAAACTGGAAGTATCAAGAGGATTCGCAGAGCTATAACAGTGTTGGGGACACTCTCTGTTTGATTATTTTTCAATATAAAGTTTAGTACATCCTGTGGTGATGTACATCCGTGCAGCTCGTCTTGAAATGAGTTTCAGTTCACTGCTTAGATCAACTGCATCAATATCTGTGCAGTCTCCATGTTGCAAAGCTTTCTCAGGGTTCAAGAAATGTTCCATAACTTCATTACTAGTTTTATTCTGCAAACTGTGAACATGATAGAGGAAACCGAACACCGAACTAATTTTTTGCATCAGAGTGAATCTTTCTTGAGCCGATTGTATTGCTATGTCAAGAACAGCGAGGTAAAACTTTGAATTTGTCTTTTGGATCCTGAATAGGTTCGTTGTCATCTCCTTCGTATGCAAATTGTTTCTTCTTTATTCTGATACGGGTTGGTTCTGGTTCGAAAAGTGCTGGTATCTCTAAAGTGACTCCAATTTCAGCTGCACTTGCCAGTGTTTTCTCAAACACCGTGTCATTTCTGCGGTATACGAGAAACTTCTTTGTTTCATCCAGATGATTGATGGCGCCGTTTATATCTAAGTCTTGTGCCTGAAGTTGTTGACGGGTCATGTTGATCTCAAACAACACGTCATACCACACAACCAGAGAAACGACAAACTTAAAACTAGAAATGACTTTTGATATACCCCGGACATCTGTTCGTGATGTATTACCAGATGATCCTTTTAAATTTGTGTCATCACCAATGTCTTCAAGAGCATCGTAGATATCACTAAGCTGATAACGAAGAGGTTTCAAAGCATCAATTCGACTTTCCCATCTTGTTTCACTCAGTGGTTTAACAGTGATATTAGAAACATGTCAATTTAAAACTTCCCAGCGACGAGTTGATGCAGAAAAGAATACTAAAACACGTTGCCATAGATCAAAGAAGGCTGTTGCTTCAAAGCAACATTTTGCAGCATCATGAACAGTCAAATTCAAGGTAGGTGCCCAGCAAGGAACAAACAAGGCTCGGTGATTGACATCTAACATTTTTCGTTGGACACCATTGTCTTTTCCCTTCATATTGCTGCCATTGTCGTATCCATGACCGCGTACATTTTCGATAGATTAAGACATCTCCTCTAACTGCCGAAGAATAGCTTCAGTCATACCAGCACCAGTTGTCTCCT
Organism: Lymnaea stagnalis; assembly: GCA_964033795.1. Classification (NCBI taxonomy): domain Eukaryota; kingdom Metazoa; phylum Mollusca; class Gastropoda; family Lymnaeidae; genus Lymnaea; species Lymnaea stagnalis. The sequence continues at coordinate 1,131,242 of CAXITT010000147.1, forward strand.
TTAGAGGCACACAACCCTAAAAATGCTCCTTTATAGATGCTGCTTCTGCTGCAATCTCATTTTCTGGATTTGAAATCACATCCACAAAGCGAATGATCGTGGTAATCTTTCGAAGATGCTCATCCATAAGTGGGTCAAACAAAGCTAGAAATTCTACAAATTTCAGGAGTTTTCCGTTATCAGAAGTGTTCACTTTCGCATGTGTTCCACGAATAGCAAGATTTTGCATACCAAGAACTCTAACTAAAGCAATCAGCCGTTTCAAGATTTGCTGTCAATACTGTTCTTCTTTTTTTAAATGTTTGACATCAATTGTTTTCATTTGTCGCAGTCGCAGCTCAAGTTCCTTCCATGACTGAAAATTCGCTAGATGTTCACAGCTTTTCTAATGTCCTGATAGAATTGTGCACTTGTTTTTCCAATCATGAGAACCTTTATCAGAAAGAGATGACGCACCTGTTGTGCTGGTAAACAGTTTGCAGCAGAAACAATAAACAGAGCCATTACTTACAGAATACTGCAGCCAATGTCTGCGAATTTCATCTCCATTGACAAGCCTGCGGTGGTAATGAACTTTTGAGGATTTCCTTTGATTACTGTCTTTTGGAAAATCAAACTGCTCAACTTGTTCTGGCCCATGTTCTATCAAAATTTGTCGCATATGATAATCAAATTTGGTTCAAGTAGCAGGATCCAGAGGCGTAGCGAGGGTCTTTGGCGCCCGGGGACAAGATCCATTTTAAAGCGACCCTTTTTTCTTTTTTTCAACTCTCAAACCCATTATTTTCATCAATAAAATATTATCAAAGCACATTCTGGCGCCTCTAACTAGCTGGCGCCCGGGGACATCTGCCCCCCTGCCCCCCTAGTTACGCCTCTGGCAGGATCTCCATAGTTAACATATAAAAGAGTTAAATTATCGATTTTATGCACTTCAGATTTTGTTTCTTGGTGCGTACCATGCATTTCATTTTGTGCGTCAAACTCTTCTGATACTGTCATCTCCTTGGATTCCACCGCTTCCTTGTCAGCTTCGGCTTGATTGTTTAACTCCCCTGGACCATCTTCGTCTCTGTGCGGTGTACATAGATACTTTAACAACGAGTCTCCTTGTTGTTGTTTGTTTTACGTATTTTTCATTTTCAGCACGTCGTTTACGATACTGTGCGCCAGACAATCGTTTTCTCTCTGCCATGGGGATTGAAATAACGACGGAAACTGCAAAATATTTTTTTTTTTATGGTTTACTATTTTGCTATATTTTTAATTCATTTTTTGTCAATAAAATAATTGCAATTTACATATACGAGTTTAAATATCTAAATCAAAGGATTTTAAATATAACGTTGTACACAAGTCAAACTAAATATCTTGAGCCCCTGCTTACACAGAGCTCAGCGGCTCAGCCCATGTGCCCGGGTTTAAATAGGGTAACCAGGATCCTCTAAGTGATGCTGGCGTCGGGGAAGGGCATCCGGTCGTCCAAACCAATCGCTCCTAAACTCCATTGAGTTGCAACACTCGTCAGAGTTAATGGACTCATTTGTCTAAGTATGTCCTACCCCCATGCCAAGCGTGGAGACATAGGACTTAAACGTAACGTAAGTAAATTATTGATCAAATTTATACTAAGCAGTTCGTTTCATTCGTTTTAATAAAACAGCAGATATTAGTGTAAACAAAAAACTATGCAATTTAATTCAATGTTTAAATGACGGCGTCACTCCACTAAAATATATATATATTCAATCCATTTATTACCAAAGAGCGGCAATTCTTTTATATTTATATTGTTTTACGTAGCGTATAGTGCCGCACTGCCGCCCCATAAATTTACCACACTAGGCGCCCGCCTGGTTCGCCTAGTGGTTAAACCGGGCCTGTATGAAGGTGTAAAAAAAGGCAGAAGATCCGCGGAACGAGGCCCTTGAAACAAAAAGAACAATACAAGACAAATCTTATCGGGAATCAATATTCTCCTGCGAGAGATGCGGTCGAGATTGTCATTCTAGGATTGGCCTAGTGAGCCACTCGTCGAAATGTAGGACTACATAGCTAGTCCATCGTCTAACGAAGACGGAATTGCCATAATAAAAATAATAATTACTTAGTATTTCTTCAGTGTACGGTTTTACCCTTTTGGAAATTAGCTTCGTCAGTATTTTGTATGAAACATTTCATAGGGAGATTAAATTCCTCTGTAGTTGTTGCACTGAAGTTTGGAGCCTTTCTTGTGTATTGGGGTTATTAATGCTGTTTCCCATTCTGTTGGAATTTTCTCTCCTTGTCAAATTTTAGTTAAATTTTATGCATCCGAGTTTGTAGGTCAAGGGTAACACAAATAGAAAGAATGTACTTTACGTCTCACTGGAGCCGAAGATGTCTTTGATCATTAGTATAGCTAATTTTGGCACTCCCCATCCGAAAGTTTGAAATGCAACCCTAAAAGTTGTCTGAAAGACACAAAAAATTCATGTATGCACCAAAATGCACCACTGCATTTCGAGTTTGCCTGACTGTCTTTAGCACCCTAAATTTCTGCACCCCTTCACTTCCGTGACAGTTAGATCTGTGAACAGTTCCCGTGACAGATCTGTGAACAGTTCCCGTGACAGATCTGTGAACATTCCCCGTGATAGTGTGATCTGTGAACAGTTCCCGTGACAGTGAGGTCTGTGAACAGTTCCCGTGACAGTTAGATCTGTGAACAGTTCCCGTGACAGTTAGATCTGTGAACAGTTCCCGTGACAGTTAGATCTGTGAACAGTTCCCGTGACAGTTAGATCTGTGAACAGTTCCCGTGACAGATCTGTGAACAGTTCCCTTGAGATTGAGATCGCTGAATAGTTTTATTTCGTTTGACTATACAGTGTAGTTCGTTAAAATGAAATTTGCCTGAAAATTTTAACGTGTGAACTGAAAAAAAATATTCGATCAAATTTCCGTGGAGGAAATTTCTTTCAAACAAATTTCACGTAACCGCACCATCCCACTTAAGTTCACACCCCATACCACCTCGGTTCGCACCCCATTCAAGCTAGGTTTGCACCCATCCCACTTAGGTTCACACTCATCGCACCTAGTTTCACACCCCATCCCATCTAGGTTTGCACCCATTCCCTTAGATTCGCACCCACCCACCTTAGGTACATACCCCATCGCACCTTGGTTTGCACCCCCATTCCACCTAGGTTAGCATCCATCCCACCTCGGTTCGCACTAACCCCACCTAGGTTCGCACCCATCCCACCTAGGTTTTCACCCCTTCCTAACAAGGTTCGCATCAATCCCCTTAGGTTCGCACCCCATCCTACCTAGGTTCGCACATCCCACCTAGGTTCGCACCCCTTCCTAACTAGGTTCGCACCCATCTCACTTAGGTTCGCATCCTTTCCCACTTAGATTTATTAGGTAGTAGAAGAGAGCACAAGTATCGAAATGAAAGGTCTCTAGCCAATACATAACAAGCGCTATATTTTCCATACAAAGGGAAAGCAATCTGTCTGTGACAGTCGCGGCAGTTATAAATCTTTATGGATGAAACACCAGGGAAAATGGCGGCTGTGCCGAGCGGCCATCTTTGGCGACAGTCTTTTCCTCCGAAACAAAGGAACTGCAACATCTTTGTAGCAATGTGGGGCCAATGGTTCCAAGAATGTTAAGCAACGGGTGTGGCCAATGGTTCCAAGAATGTTGAGCAACGGGTCCATTGCATTATATAGTGTACAACAATATTCGTTATGTCCATGATTATTGGCTGATCTCAGAAAGGAAAATCAAAGTTCCTATAAAGCAGGGGTGGCTTCGATTTGCTCGCTTACAGCCTGCCATGTTAAATTACTTCTTTGTTCCTAGTTCAATTGACAAATATATAGAGATATAAATGTTTATTAGAGAAATGATAAGATGTTGTGAGAGAAATGATAAGATGTTGTGATAGAAATGATAAGATGTTGTGAGAGAAATGATAAGATCATGTGAGAGAAATGATAAGATGTGAGCAAATGATAAGATGATGTGATAGAAATGATAAGATGTTGTGAGAGAAATGATAATATGATGTGAGAGAAATGATAATAAGATGTGAGAGAAATGATAAGATGATGTGATAGAAATGATAATAAGATGTGAGAGAAATGATAAGATGATGTGATAGAAATGATAAGATGATGTGAGTGAACGTTTTCATTGATATCAAAGTTGGCCTTTTTGGGTTGGCCATCCCTGCTCTATAGAGTGGAACACTGAAGCCATCCCTGCTCTATAGAGTGGAACACTTAAGCCATCCCTGCTCTATAGAGTGGAACACTTAAGCCATAGGAAATATTTCCTCACAGAATATCACAGGACCAATTCCGTTTATTTTTTTTTCCTTTTTTTAATATCGTTATATTCACATCGCTTAAAATCACCTTTATTCATGTTTTTGTTTGAGGCAAAATCTTTGGACGGATAATTGACCCACTTTCCGTCATCCTAGCGAGCTGAAACTCGGCACATAGACTCACTGCCGATGACAACACATTCTTTCACATTTTCGGCCGCACTCCCCAATGTTCGATATTAATTTTACAAAGGATTTATGCGAAAATCTTAGTGTTTTTATGGCTTGTTTCATATGAAATTAATTTGTGTTTTTTGGTGTACATGATAAAAGCGTGAGTATATGAGGGACGTGTAAATTTCACATTTGAAATATATATTCCACCTGCTAATAACGCCACTGCAGCCCTTTGGTTTCTATGGCAACGACAGCAGCTCACACGTTAAATGTATATCTAGACAAAGCTCTTTTGTGTTCTGGTGAGAAGCAAAAAAAAAAAAAATGGGGGTGTGGATATCAACTTTTTTTTCATTTTAAAATATAAAAATGGCTTCGCTTCATGCCAGGGGAGATAATTTAATACTGATTAACGCTACGACGATTTTGTCTTGCATCTAGGAAGAAAGGGGGGGGGGGGGGCAACAAACAAGAACAAACATTTTTTCTATCTTTTTTTTTTTAAATCACTTTGAAAAAATATAATTTCATCTGTCAAAAATGTAAAAATAATAATTATGCCATACAAATTTTAAAATTAATTTTTCGTTTAGTAAAAAAAAAATCATAAAAGTTTCCTAAAACACAACGCATACAAAAATGTTGACATAAAGGGTGAGACTGCGCGCGGCATGAGAGCAGCAGATCATAAGCTAGCTGAAAAGAAATGTGTGCCTGGAAGCAGCCCAGCTTTCGGACAGGAATAATTGTGCTGTCCAGTGAAACGGCTGTTAGGTCTGGATCAAAGAATATAATCTTCTGTGTTGATAGGTCGGAAGGGGTGTCTTTTTTTTTTCAAAATAGGTTTTTGGAGAGGAGCGGGTTGGGGGGGGGGGAGGGGCGCGGTGATTAAAGAGACCAAAGAAGAAGTTTCCAGCGGCGTGAGATTAATTTGGACCAAAGAAGAGTGGGGACCAAATTGTGTTGTGTCGAGAACCTGATGTCACCAGAAGAGTGGGGACCAAATTGTGTTGTGTCGAGAACCTGATGTCACCAGGAATGAAACGGAGGCACGTGCCCTAGTTTTGAAACTTTGGATGGGATAGACGGCTTGTGCAGAAACGAGAGACCGGATAAAAGAAATTGGATACACGAGACTGGATAAGAGAAAGTGCACACAATAGTGTAAATTCAATGGCAGAGTGGAAAAATGGATTTTTGGGAGGAACTGGGTTGGGGGGGGGGATCTTAAAATGATTGCTTATGGCGTTTGCAAATGACCATTGTCCTCCTGATTGGAGTTTGAGATCGGAGCTCTACATGAGAAACAAGAAGTAGTACACACATGTCACCGCATTCTTTTTTTTTTTCCCCCCCCCACTGTGAAGCAGCTCGGTCCGCACCATGGCACTTTCTTCTTTATACTAGGGGGTGAAGGGGGGGGGGGCAATAAGCTTGGCACGCCCCAGGCTGCACTATGTGTGTGTCTGTATATCTATATATGAGTACATCAGTGTATGTACATGTGATGATAACAGTAAATGTAACTATGACTACACCAGTGTAATAGAATATGCGGGTAGACTTTATTTTATGGATTATGTTAACACATATTTCCTAAAAATATCTTATACAGTCTAATTTAAGCGCGGAATTAAATCCATGGCATTTGTATTTAATGTACGGAAATATAAGAATAGACGAGTTGACAGAGAGAAGAATGGACGAGTTGACAGAGAGAAGAATGGACGAAGGGGGAAAGGTACGAAAATAAGGTATAAAAACGGTAAGGAATTTGAAATCCCTTGAAGTAAGATACAATCTTAAGACGAAATCAATAAAGAGCAAATAAGTTGAGAAGTAAGCGGATCGATTTTCCACCAATCAAAAGAGCTTTCTTACATTGAAACGTAAGGCTAATCCTGGCCCTGGTCGAGCACCTGTTGCCGACAAGTGAACCTCGCCATTCAAACTACGGTGTTCCCAAATGGTCAAAATATTTTATTTTATTTTTTTTTAATTTAAAAGAAAATATTCACTTTTAATGGAATACCCCCAGAGAATAGGCAACTCCTGAGAATAGGCAACTTCAGAGAACAGGCCACTCCTAATTATCACATGAACACTTAAAGTTAAGCGTTGTTTTAAAATATTTTTTAAATTTTCATTTTTTTAAATATTTTTAACATCATCGTAATTGTCCTGTTTCAAAGAATTACTTTAGGAAAAGAGGGGGGGGGGATCGGCCAACACTCGGAACTAGTGACAGAGAGGGTGTCCCGCCATCTCAACTAGAAACAGTGAGGGTGTCCCACCATCTCAACTAGAAACAGAGAGGGTGTCCCGCCATCTCAACTAGAAACAGTGAGGGTGTCCCACCATCTCAACTAGAAACAGTGAGGGTGTCCCGCCATCTCAACTAGAAACAGTGAGGGTGTCCCGCCATCTCAACTAGAAACAGTGAGGGCGTCCCGCCATCTCAACGTGAGGGTGTCCCGCCATCTCAACTAGAAACAGTGAGGGCGTCCCGCCATCTCAACTAGAAACAGTGAGGGTGTCCCGCCATCTCAACTAGAAACAGTGAAGGTGTCCCACCATCTCAACTAGAAACAGTGAGGGTGTCCCCCCCCATCTCAACTAGAAACAATGAGGGCGCCCCGCCATCTCAACTAGAAACAGTGAGGGTATCCCGCCAGGCATATGGCGCTACTTGCCGCCTGAAGGCATAGGGCGCTATTTGCCACCTGAAGGCATAGGGCGCTATTTGCCACCTGAAGGCATAGGGCGCTATTTGCCTCCTGAAGGCATGTGGCGCTATTTGCCACCTGAAGGCATAGGGCGCTATTTGCCACCTGAAGGCATAGGGTGCTATTTGCTACCTGAAGGCATATAGCGCTACTTGCCTCCTGAAGGCATATGGCGCTACTTGGCACCTGAAGGCATAGGGCGCTATTTGCCTCCTGAAGGCATATGGCGCTATTTGCCACCTGAAGGCATAGGGCGCTATTTGCCACCTGAAGGCATAGGGTGCTATTTGCTACCTGAAGACATTTAGCGCTACTTGACTCCTGAAGGCATATGGCGCTACTTGGCACCTGAAGGCATAGGGCGCTACTTGCCACCTGAAGGCATA
>CAXITT010000147.1:1139002-1159912 GCA_964033795.1 Lymnaea stagnalis
CACCTGAAGGCATAGGGCGCTATTTGCCTCCTGAAGGCATATGGCGCTATTTGCCACCTGAAGGCATAGGGCGCTATTTGCCACCTGAAGGCATAGGGTGCTATTTGCTACCTGAAGACATTTAGCGCTACTTGACTCCTGAAGGCATATGGCGCTACTTGGCACCTGAAGGCATAGGGCGCTATTTGCCTCCTGAAGGCATATGGCGCTATTTGCCACCTGAAGGCATAGGGCGCTATTTGCCACCTGAAGGCATAGGGTGCTATTTGCTACCTGAAGACATTTAGCGCTACTTGACTCCTGAAGGCATATGGCGCTACTTGGCACCTGAAGGCATAGGGCGCTATTTGCCTCCTGAAGGCATATGGCGCTATTTGCCACCTGAAGGCATAGGGCGCTATTTGCCACCTGAAGGCATAGGGTGCTATTTGCTACCTGAAGACATTTAGCGCTACTTGACTCCTGAAGGCATATGGCGCTACTTGGCACCTGAAGGCATAGGGCGCTATTTGCCTCCTGAAGGCATATGGCGCTATTTGCCACCTGAAGGCATAGGGCGCTATTTGCCACCTGAAGGCATAGGGTGCTATTTGCTACCTGAAGACATTTAGCGCTACTTGACTCCTGAAGGCATATGGCGCTACTTGGCACCTGAAGGCATAGGGCGCTATTTGCCTCCTGAAGGCATATGGCGCTATTTGCCACCTGAAGGCATAGGGCGCTATTTGCCACCTGAAGGCATAGGGTGCTATTTGCTACCTGAAGACATTTAGCGCTACTTGACTCCTGAAGGCATATGGCGCTACTTGGCACCTGAAGGCATAGGGCGCTACTTGCCACCTGAAGGCATAGGGCGCTACTTGCCACCTGAAGGTATATGGCGCTACTTGCCACCAGAAGGCATATGGTGCTACTTGCCACCTGAAGGCATATAGTGCTACTTGCCACCTGAAGGTATAAGGCGCTACTTGCCACCTGAAGGCATATGGCGCTACTTGCCACCTGAAGGCATATGGCGCTACTTGCCACCTGAAGGCATAGGGCACTACTTGCCACCAAAAGGCATAGGGCGCTACTTTCCACCTGAAGGTATACGGCGCTACTTGCCACCTGAAGGTATATGGCGCTACTTTCCGCCTGAAGGCATAGGGCGATACTTGCCACCTGAAGGCATAGGGCGCTACTTTCCACCTGAAGGCATATGGCGCTATTTGCTACCTGAAGACATTTAGTGCTACTTTCCACCTGAAGGCATATGGCGCTACTTTCCACCTGCCATTGCGAAGACCCAGCATCTACAACTTGAAGTTTTATTTTTAAAGGGTTACTCTCTGCGCGTATTTCAATCTTGTGGAGCTTAATCTCGTGTGTGGTGCGTAATCTCGAGTATGCTGCGTAATCCCATGTGTGGTGCGTAATCTTGTGTGTGGAGTCATTATTTGTTTACAGCCATGATAGTTTTGACTTTCTCGTGCAGTGTTCATCTGGTGTACTCCTGAAAAAAACCACACAAAAATACCAGGTCGACGGAGGCATTGCTCAAGTAACCGTGGTTGATCGCGTCTGCTTCGTTGAGTGAACGGGTACGTGGTTGAGCTCAGGTCTACTTTTTAGATTTATGCTTAAGTAAAGAATTAAGTCACTTTAACAGGGATTTTGTAAGCTTCGATGTTTAAAAATGTAATAATTCTACTTTGTGTATAATTGAAGGATTACCAGTTTAATATTTAAAAGTGGAAAGAGTAAATTAAAAATGAAAACTTTTTTTTAAAGCTTTTTTTTTATCAAAGTCGATGTATCTGTGTACCCAACATAGTGGCCATATTGAAAGACTAGATGTATTTGTGTAATCAACATAGTGGCCATATTGAAAGACTAGATGTATTTGTGTAATCAACATGTTGGCCATATTGAAAGACTAGATGTATTTGTGTAATCAACATAGTGGCCATATTGAAAGACTAGATGTATTTGTGTAATCAACATAGTGGCCATATTGAAAGACTAGATGTATTTGTGTAATCAACATGTTGGCCATATTGAAAGACTAGATGTATTTGTGTAATCAACATAGTGGCCATATTGAAAGACTAGATGTATTTGTGTAATCAACATAGTGGCCATATTGAAAGACTAGATGTATTTGTGTAATCAACATGTTGGCCATATTGAAAGACTAGATGTATTTGTGTAATCAACATGTTGGCCATATTGAAAGACTAGATGTATCTGTGTACCCAACATATTGGGCATATTGATGGGCTAAATTTATGCAAATAAGTCCCTGGATTTCTAGCAGTGTAAAAGGAGACTTTTAAGAAATAATTTTTTTATGAAAAAAGTTGACAAACTGGGTATCCTTTTATTACATCCTACTGGAAGAAGAGTCACATTTTCCAAACTTATCCCTAAAAAGTAGTCCCCCTCAAACACTCCCACCTCCTGGAAGAAGAGTCACATTTTCCAAACTAATCCCTCAGAAGTAGTCCCCTCAACCTCTCCCATCTCCTGGAAGAAGAGTCACATTTTCCAAACTAATCCCAAAAAAGTAGTCCCCTCAACCTCTCCCACCTCCCGGAAGAAGAATCACATTTTACAAACTAATCCCCAAAAAGTAGTCCCCTCAACCTCTCCCACCTCCTGGAAGAGGAGTCACATTTTCCAAACTTATCTCTTAGAAGTAGTCCCCTCAACCTCTCCCACCTCCTGGAAGAAGAGTCACATTTTCCAAACAAATCCCAAAAAAGTAGTACCCTCAACCTCTCCCATCTCCTGGAAGATGAGTCACATTTTACAAACTAATCCCTAAGAAGAAGCCCCCCCCCAACCTCTCCCTCGTCCTGGAAAAAGAGTCACATTTTCCAAACTTATCCCAAAGATGTAGTCCCTCAACCTCTCCCACCTCCTGTAAGAACAGTCACATTTTCCAAACTAATCCCTCAACCTCTCCCACCCCCACCCGGGGCGCTAAGTCAACCTGTTGCATGCGGCACGTGTGACATGGCAAGTGGAGCAAATCTTCTCAACTTGTTTTCATCTTCACGGCTCGTTCACATCAAAAGCTACTGCAACAAGTAAACAAGGAACCTTGTTTTGTCATCATAGCCTTCAATCATACAATCAAGGCTAATGAGTAAACAAGCAACCTTGTTTTGTCATCACAGCCTTCAATCATACAATCAAGGCTAATGAGTATACAAGCAACCCTGTTTTGTCATCACAGCCTTCAATCATACAATCAAGGCTAATGAGTATACAACCAACCCTGTTTTGTCATCACAGCCTTCAATCATACAATCAAGGCTAATGAGTAAACAAGCAACCTTGTTTTGTCATCACAGCCTTCAATCATACAATCAAGGCTAATGAGTATACAAGCAACCCTGTTTTGTCATCACAGCCTTCAATTATACAATCAAGGCTAATAAGTAAACAATCAGCTTTTTATTGTCGTCACAGCCTTCAATCATACAACCAGGGCTAAAGAGAGGACCTAGGAAATTCACATCTTCAGGTCATTCGCAATCACTTCCTCAGCCCGTCTGCAATGTTTGTTTTAAAAAGCTGCCAACTCACACGGAAGGAGAATAAGTATTTTTTTTAATGTTTATCGCACGGCATCTCTACCCCCCCCCCCCTTATATTTTATTACTTAAAATTAGGAGTGATAAGAGTCAAGTATTTTTACCCTGAGTTTATCTTAAAAGAGTTTACCAAATGAATCTGGTGAGATTCAGTCATTTTCTTGCCAATGCCTTATCATGTGCCTTGTTAATCAAAAAAGTTGTCAAATTTACAGTCGGCAAGGTCTATTTGGAAGGTTGTTCAATTTTATAAAAATTATCTCTCATTTTGATTTTTACATTAAACAATCCCTAAAAATAAAAACAAAACAAAAAGAGAATAAGCATTTATAAATATTGCATCGCACAACACAATCACAATTCCACCAAAAACCAAATAGCTGACAAAGCCACAAGCCAAAATTACTCATATTACTACTTATGAAATGTTATATCCAGCGATGGGGACCGGGGCTGAAAATTTGACAAAACATGCAGACAAGTAACGCACTTAAGAGGAATCCCAATTAATGCTCCCCACCCCCCCACACCCCCCCCCCCCAAGCCTCGATGCAATTCTGAAAGAAATTGTGCTGCAAGTTAGAGTCACAAGAAAAGAAAGAACGACTTCAATTACATAATATCAGTGCAAATACCAAAACGAGTTAATGTCTCTATGTTCCCTAATTTGTAAAACAACACATGTCGGTTGACATTGAAAAACTGCAAAGTACTTTGCTGTTGTTGTTGATTGCACGCCAGATTAAATTCCATGTTGAACAAACAACATTTATTTGCATTATATAATGACGAAAACCATTTTGAAAATGTAAAAAGATTTTTTTAAGTTAGTTGACAACACTATATGACTTAGTACAGACGATAGAAGAAACATTGAAAGAACCCGATATTCTATTGTCAACAAGGCAGGAAAATATGAAGGCGTACAAGCAAGAATAGATCCGCAATGTTAAACAGCTTTATTTTCACCATGTGGATGTCACACACTTAATTTGTATGGAAAAATGAGTAGAAATGATACGACAGAGTGCATTTCCGAAGCCGTAATATACTTTGGAACTGTACAAGCCGTTAACAAAATGCCGATGGGAAATCTTTGAAAAGTAGATTGGCTGTTCTCTTCACAGCTTGTCTAACACACGATAGGTGCTGTAGAAAAGGCAGGTTTGTCCAACACACGATAGGTGCTGTAGAAAGAGCAGGTTTGTCTAACACACGAGAGGTGCTGTAGAAAAGGCAGGTTTGTCTAACACACGAGAGGGGCTGTAGAAAAGGCAGGTTTGTCTAACACACGAGAGGTGCTGTAGAAAAGGCAGGTTTGTCTAACACACGATAGGTGCTGTAGAAAAGGCAGGTTTGTCTAACACACGATAGGTGCTGTAGAAAGAGCAGGTTTGTCTAACACACGAGAGGTGCTGTAGAAAAGGCAGGTTTGTCTAACACACGAGAGGTGCTGTAGAAAAGGCAGGTTTGTCTAACACACGAGAGGTGCTGTAGAAAAGGCAGGTTTGTCTAACACACGAGAGGTGCTGTAGAAAAGGCAGGTTTGTCTAACACACGAGAGGTGCTGTAGAAAAGGCAGGTTTGTCTAACACACGAGAGGTGCTGTAGAAAAGGCAGGTTTGTCTAACACACGAGAGGTGCTGTAGAAAAGGCAGGTTTGTCTAACACACGAGAGGTGCTGTAGAAAAGGCAGGTTTGTCTAACACACGAGAGGTGCTGTAGAAAAGGCAGGTTTGTCTAACACACGAGAGGTGCTGTAGAAAAGGCAGGTTTGTCTAACACACGAGAGGTGCTGTAGAAAAGGCAGGTTTGTCTAACACACGAGAGGTGCTGTAGAAAAGGCAGGTTTGTCTAACACACGAGAGGTGCTGTAGAAAAGGCAGGTTTGTCTAACACACGAGAGGTGCTGTAGAAAAGGCAGGTTTGTCTAACACACGAGAGGTGCTGTAGAAAAGGCAGGTTTGTCTAACACACGAGAGGTGCTGTAGAAAAGGCAGGTTTGTCTAACACACGAGAGGTGCTGTAGAAAAGGCAGGTTTGTCTAACACACGAGAGGTGCTGTAGAAAAGGCAGGTTTGTCTAACACACGAGAGGTGCTGTAGAAAAGGCAGGTTTGTATAACACACGAGAGGTGCTGTAGAAAAGGCAGGTTTGTCTAACACACGAGAGGGGCTGTAGAAAGAGCAGGTTTGTCTAACACACGAGAGGGGCTGTAGAAAGAGCAGGTTTGTCTAACACACGAGAGGTGCTGTAGAAAGAGCAGGTTTGTCTAACACACGAGAGGTGCTGTAGAAAAGGCAGGTTTGTCTAACACACGGGAGGTGCTGTAGAAAGAGCAGGTTTGTCTAACACACGAAAGGTGCTGTAGAAAAGGCAGGTTTGTCTAACACACGATAGGTGCTGTAGAAAAGGCAGGTTTGTCTAACACACGAGAGGTGCTGTAGAAGGAGCAGGTTTGTCTAACACACGAGAGGGGCTGTAGAAAAGGCAGGTTTGTCTAACACACGAGAGGTGCTGTAGAAAAGGCAGGTTTGTCTAACACATGATAGGTGCTGTAGAAAGAGCAGGTTTGTCTAACACACGAGAGGTGCTGTAGAAAAGGCAGGTTTGTCTAACACACGAGAGGGGCTGTAGAAAGAGCAGGTTTGTCTAACACACGAGAGGTGCTGTAGAAAAGGCAGGTTTGTCTAATACACGAGAGGTGCTTTAGAAAAGGTAGGTTTGTCTAAACAAGATGAAATTGATTAATCCCCTGAGAAATCATGTTTCAGAAAGTTCGTCTTCTATGGCTTATGGGTTATTGTTATTAGTGGACGCACTCTTAGTTTCATTGATGCAGTCAGAAGTTCAGCTTCATCTGCATAAAAAAATCAAAATTACTGGCAGATTTTGTTTTACTATATAGTATAGTGCGTTCAAAAAGAAATTTGACGAAAATTTTAACGTGTGAACTGAAAAAAAGGGTTCGACCAAATTTCCGTTGATCAATTTTCCGTTGACGAAATTTTTTCACCAACGAATCAACATCCGGATTGTAGTAACCATTTTGGTGATTGAACTCCATGGTTGAACTCCATGGTTGAACTTCATGGTTGAACTCCATGGTTGAACTTCATGGTTGAACTCCATGGTTTAACTCCATGGTTGAACTCCATGGTTGAACTCCATGGTTGAACTCCATGGTTGAACTCCATGGTTGAACTCCATGATTGAACTCCATGGTTGAGCTCCATGATCGAACTCCATGGTTGAACTCCATGGTTGAACTCCATGGTTGAACTCCATGGTTGAACTCCATGATTGAACTCCATGGTTTTTAACTCCATGGTTGAACTCCATCTCTGATTTCACAGAGATACAGAGATGGGGAAATGTTCACGAATTCATGTTAGAACTCACACCTACCATATAGTCAAATGTATCTGAATCCACTGTCCTGGTGGTCAGTGCAAGATGTGGACAGTCCTGGTGGTCAGTGCTAGATGTAGACAGTCCTGGTGGTCAGTGCTAGAGGTGGACAATCCTGGTGGTCAGTGCTAGAGATGGTCAGTCCTGGTGGTCAGTGCTAGAGGTGGACAGTCCTCGTGGTCAGTGCTAGAGGTGGACAGTCCTGGTGGTCAGTGCTAGATGTAGACAGTCCTGGTGGTCAGTGCTAGAGTTGGACAGTCCTGATGGTCAGTGCTAGAGTTGGACAGTCCTGATGGTCAGTGCTAGAGGTGGACAGTCCTGGTGGTCAGTGCTAGAGGTGGACAGTCCTCGTGGTCAGTGCTAGAGGCGGACAGCCCTCGTGGTCAGTGCTAGAGGCGGACAGTCCTCGTGGTCAGTGCTAGAGGCGGACAGTCCTCATGGTCAGTGCTAGAGTTGGACAGTCCTCGTGGTCAGTGCTAGATGGGTATTAAAATGGTTAGAGGCTTTGAATGCCCTAAGTTTACAATGTTAATCTTTCAACGAATCTATAGCTCAATTCATCGAAACGGATCAATCATCAACAATTAATTTACGTACTTATAAATATAATTAATTATTTTTTTTAAAACTTCTAATGGTGGTGACAAAAAGGGAAAAAAACATAGTTTTGTGAACGCGGACTCAACATCACTCAAGCCATCACCTTCCTCCCCCCTGTCCGTCCCCCTCTCTCGCGCACATATCTTTCACTCATCCCAAACAGCCGGTTGAGCGTCACAGCACAAAGATCGAAGCTTAGATCTAATCGGATTAATTCTTATTTATTGTTGGAACCTTAAGAAAGAAAGAGGACTAAGAACCGCATCAGCTGCCAACCAATAGTGAAAACTCACTCACTGATGCGCACGTGCGAGCTTTTAGCAGAAGATACTGCCACGCTCCAGTGCATTTGTGGAAAAAGTTCGTCGACCTCGGTCAAATGCCTGTTTATCGGTCTCCAAGCAAGTTGATTGTCAGGCTTGATCATAAGAATTAGAAATATGGGGAATATACACGTCAGAAGTAGGCATGAGAAATACACATATGAGAAAAAAAAATTATGAGAGCTAGAAATGTGATAAATATAAATGGTAGGAAGGGGAGATCAAAGATTTGAAACGTGTGACGCTCTAAAACATTTCTTAGTTATGTTAAATTTATGTTTACGAATATATGAGCTTTATAGAGAAACTATAAATAACACAGGGACAAAAACGGAGGCACAGTGCCCTTGAGGCCCCCTCCCAAGACCACGCGCAGACAACTCACATCCTTTTGCTCGGGAGTCTTCAGCGCCCTCAAATTCTGCTCTCCTACTCATTCCCCCCTCCTTACTGATAACGTGATAGTTACTTAAATAATAAAAACTCGCCGTGGATTTTGTATCTCATAAATTTAGTGGGCATTAGACTCCCGCTATTGATCAATGTGATTTTATAATTCAACATTTTTTTTTTTAAATATGTACACATGGATGGTTTAGAATTGAGTTTCCTTGGAGTTTCGATGTGATGATGATGTAGACTTCGCAGGACCCACTCATGAGGCCTGGGTTTTTTCTTTATGATGAACTGCATCCATAGACAGCGAATCAACTGTGTAACCCAAGGGAAAATGATGTGTGAATGATACACCTTGGCAACGGTAGCGTCGCAGGAGTTGCTGGAATTTGTATTGTGTCAATGTCATACCACTTATGGGACTCCAATTCAGGGTTTGAGTTCAGAGTTTTACTTCTCTTTGATGAGTTGCAATCAAAAGTTAACGAGATATAGAAGTAGTCTTTATAAGGATAAATTTCAACAATATTTTAACATGTAGGCATGACCCCCACAAAAAATCTAGGACAAATACATGAACAACTTTAGACAGTTGTTAACTTAATTTAATGGCCGGTAAAAACAATTTAACACCCAGATTTTCTCCCTTTGATCAGCTCCTATCTAGAATTGAAGTATAAAATATTTGACACATTTGTTTATAACATCTAAGTTTCATTAATTTTTTAAGTTATAGTAATAAAAAGTACATTAAAATAAAACAAACTTCGTAGTTTTAGTTTTTTCAACAGTTTGATCATCGCAGTGTAGCAGTAACCCGCTAGTACACCTACTCATGGGAGCTCACTGCCTAGATAAAGGTATCGACAATAGAATTAAATATGATAACACAAAAAATGTTGTGACGTGGAAAAAATATCACTTCCGATCTATAACACGCCAGAATGGTTGGATAAACAAGTGTCTTAGATCGGTCTCGTCCGAGACATCATTGTCTGTGATAGACTATGAACATTTTTGGAGATTGGCGTGTCTCTTATCCCAGGTATCCCCAAGAATGGTGATTTTAAACGACTCTTAAGCAGTGGTTCTCAAAGTTCTTTTCGGCCACCACCCCTTTGGCAACATAAATTCACCGTTAGTGTCCACTGGGTTAACAAAAATATATTTACGCGCAGGACAGTAATTTGTGTAACTTTCTAAGAAAGACAACAACACAACAAAATAGAAACGTTGTGAAGGTGAACTTTAAATTACAAAATAAAATGTTTTTTTCAGTAATAAACGTAGCCACCAAACCCATCTATGCCATTGAAGAGGATTAGGGATATGCTTTTAATAATTATAAAAGTGTAACGTAATTCAACATCGTTCACATGCTGTGGATGGTTTTAGTACATTGGTACCACAGTGCATGTTTGGTTTTAAGTAACCCAACAACAAAAAATGAAAACCTTCAGAAATATGTGTTGTATTTCTTTCATTGGACTGCCAAGATTAACCAGCTACAACCAATTTTGATATGAACTACCACACTGAACCAGCTACAACCAAATTTGATATGTACTACCACATTGAACCAGCTACAACCAAATATGATACAGACTACCACACTGAGCTAGCTATAACCACATTTGATTGTACTACCACATTGAACCAGCTACAACCAAATATGATACGGACTACCACACTGAACTAGCTATAACCACATTTGATTGTACTACCACATTGAACCAGCTACATCCACATTTAATATAAACTACCACATTGAACCAGCTACAACCTAATATGATATTGGATTCCACACTGAACCAGCTACAACCAAATATGATATGTACTACCACACTGAACCAGCTACAACCAAATATTATATGTACTATCACACTGAACCAGCTACAACAACCACATATGATATGTACTACCACACTGAACCAGCTACAAACAAATATGATATGTACTACCACACTGAACCAGCTACAACCAAATTTGATATGTACCACCACACTGAACCAGCTACAACCAAATATGATATGTACTAACCACACTGAACCAGCTACAACCAAATATGATATGTACTACCACACTGAACCAGCTACAACTAAATATGATATGTACTACCACACTGAACCAGCTACAACCAAATATGATATGTACTACCACACTGAACCAGCTACAACTAAATATGATATGTACTACCACACTGAACCAGCTACAACCAAATATGATATGTACTACCACACTGAACCAGCTACAACCAAATTTGATATGTACTACCACACTGAACCAGCTACAACCAAATATGATATGTACTAACCACACTGAACCAGCTACAACCAAATATGATATGTACTACCACACTGAACCAGCTACAACTAAATATGATATGTACTACCACACTGAACCAGCTACAACCAAATATGATATGTATGATATGTACTAACCACACTGAACCAGCTACAACCAAATATGATATGTACTACCACACTGAACCAGCTACAACTAAATATGATATGTACTACCACACTGAACCAGCTACAACCAAATATGATATGTAATACCACACTGAACCAGCTACAACTAAATATGATATGTACTACCACACTGAACCAGCTACAACCAAATATGATATGTACTACCACACTGAACCAGCTACAACCAAATATGATATGTACTACCACACTGAACCAGCTTCAACCAAATATGATATGTACTACCACACAGAACCAGCTACAACCAAATATGATATGTACTACGACACTGAACCAGCTACAACCAAATATGATATGTACTACCACACTGAACCAGCTACAACTAAAAAAAGAATGAAATACAATTTAAAAACAGCTCAACGCATACGAAACGTGTTATATACTGCCACACCCCATTGAACACAGTATAACCAAAGGATAAACCAGCACCTTGTTGTTATATCAAATATACACGGCCCCTAAATATGTCACTTAAGTTCTAATGATAAAAGTGCGTATGTATTGTATAGTAAGTTCCGCCTCCCAGAACTGGTTTGGAATAGACCAGTCACCCACAGATCAAATGTTATTGGTCAGCACGAGTTTATGGACAAGTCGACTCTGTGGGATACAATAGTCAAAAGCGATTCTCAAAAATTCGCTAAAAGTCCCCCCCCCCCCCATAAAAAAGGACTTTGTGGAAGGGGAGGGGAGGAGACTTGGAAAGGAAGGGTGACGACTCCAATACAACGTCTACCGTCTGAAACCATAAGCCAGTGGTTTGAATTAAAATGTGTGAATAACATGGGAGAAATAGAGACCTAACATTCACAACGTTCACAATGTTCATCTTAAGTCGGTGCATCAAAGCTTGAATGATATCATTTTTTTCAGCTAAGTCTGAGAGGTCACTTTTAGTTAACAGATCAAAATGAGATCAATAATTGATTTTAATCAATCTTGTAAACAACTAGTCGGTGAAATTTCAAATCGACAACCCACCAAGACAGTACGGTGGTATGAATTTCGTTTCAAGCGTACGTTTAATAGTAGGGCAGCTGTGTGTAGCAGGGCAGCTGTGTGTAGCAGGGCAGCTGTGTGTAGCAGGGCAGCTGTGTGTAGCAGGACAGCTGTGTGTAGCAGGGCAGCTGTGCGTAGAAAATATTTCACAATTTTTTTTTTAAATTGTATTTCTAGGTATGGGTTGAAATACAAGATATATCTATGTATAACTTTCCCTCACATTTCTCCCAAAAAGGCCATTAAAGTACGTTATTTGAGGTGTGTGCATAAAATCGGTTCACGTTACTTTCATATCGGGCATCGCATTATCACGCCGTCTTACAGCCCTCCACCCCGTGCCATTAGCGCTGGGAGGCTTTTGGGATTGTTTTTTTTAAATAGAAATATGAGTTATATTTCCTTGTCGGTCGTGAGTTATTTGCTGTTTGGTGGAATCAAATTTTTTTTTTTGCGAATAAATATTTATATAAATACTTATTCCCTCTTTTTATTTCCATTGCGAATATACGAGCCATAAATTGACAGCATTATATGGGGGTTTATCGTTTACCGTATTTGTACTAATAGATGTTGTCTACCATCTTTTCCAGCTGGCTACTATATCCTAGTTTTTGTAATGTTGCGTGTTGTATTTCAATGTTGTATAATAGAGGTTGTTTCATTTCTCTTTTAATATGGATGACTTTGGGTATGAAGCTTTATTTTCAAATAAACTTTATTATTATTAATAATAATTGTAGGATACTTAGGCGTCACCCTTGCATTTATCATTGACAAAAAAATATAAATTGGGCCCCTTTGATCAATGTCATGTGTCTCTTGTAGATTTTTCCAGGAACTGCATCTAAAGATAATTACACGTTACAAATATGGACACACCAAAGAATATTTAAGATAAAATGGAAGATTATGTTTAACTTCATGTCACGCATGATTGAAGTATGGCAGACATGCCTTTAACATCAGGACACGCCTTTAAAATCGAGTGCAAATACAAGAACAATGGTGACTGCAGGGGCAGGAAACAACACACCATGCAGTGCTAAGTGTCCATTAAGCTGAAGGCCCAGTGGCCTGATGTGCTTACGAGGCTTTGGTTATGCTGTCATTTTCCTTAATTACCAACCGCAATATAATTCCAAGAAATCCTGTTATTTATACAGCTGATGCGTCACGCATCTAACATGGCTAAATAAAATTTCTTTTTAATATCGAGCAGTCAGGATGCCCCTTCAAGCCCCTTCAAGCCCCTTGTAGGCTGGGGTTCTGAGTTCGGATCACAGTGGGCGTTGCTTCAAATCCACCTTTAACATCGTTTTATTTTTTAATACTATTTTAATTCTTTTGTAATGAAAACTTAGGAGATCACTCCTCACTAAATTGTAATATGTTTACATTCTGGGTGTATCCACCGCTGAGATCATTTCACGGCATCAGCCACCATTGCAATGGTGTAGCCACAGCGATTAAGCAGCTATATGAAAGTGCTTATGTAGCAAGTTTTCCCTGGAATATGCTATGTCCCCATCGCTATCGTGATATTATGTGGTTATTTCGTATCATTTTTGCCTTGTACCGCACACAATTCACACATTCATTTGTCAACCTCTCCCAGATAGATTGTCCAACCGTCCAACCCTTTTAAGAAAGATTTCCAGTCCAGCCTCTCAGAGAGATTCTCCAACACTTTACTCTCAAAGAGATTTTCAGTCCTGCCTCTCAGAGAGAGTCTCCAACACTTTACTCTCAAAGAGATTTCCAGTCCTCCCTCTCAGATTCAGATTGATTGTGATCATGTATTCTTCAAAACATTTTGTCAATCCTTTGGACAATCTTTCTGACTCTTGATTCTGGGCCTGGGAAAGGGCCAGACTCAAGAGTCAGAGAGATTGTCCAATTCTTTCTACCATAATTTTGTTTTCAATTTAGTATAACACTCAATTCTATTTCCAAACTTGAAATATTTTTAATTCAATTTGTTTTTGATTCTTGGAAAGACCAATCCCAGACCAATTATAGAAAATTAAGATCGTTAAGATATTTCCTAGAAATCATGGCATTGCTGAAACCGTGAACAAGTTTCAAAGACCAATGATTCTGATTGGCTGTCAGGATGGCCGAGTGGTCTAAGGCGCTGCGTTCAGGTCGCAGTCCACTCTTGTGGGCATGGGTTCAAATCCCACGTCTGACATCTTTTTATTTATTTCAAAATTTTAATGCTTTTTTTCTTCACGACTTACTTACTTACGTATGCCTTTCTACCCCGGGGGTCTGGGGCATAGGCCGTCTACTAGAATTTTCCACTCATCACGGTCCTGTGCATTCCTTACCAATCGCTTCCATGTATATCCCATATTTTGCGTGTCTGCCTCTAGCTCGTGTCTTCATGTTTCCTAAGGCCTTCCCCTCTTTCCTTTTCCCTGTGGGTTCCATGTTAGGTATTGTCTGGTGGTGTTATAAGTATGGGGGTTTTCGGAGCGTATGCCCTATCCACCTCCATCTTTTCTTTATATCTTCATCAATGGGCACCTGGTGTGTCCTTTCTAGTAGATCTCTGTTGATGATAGTATTTGGACATTTGATTTTCAGGATCTTTCTAAGGCATGTGTTTATGAATGTCTGCACTTTCTGCATAAGGCTCGCTGTTGTTTTACAAATTTCTGCACCATATAGTAGGACTGTTTTGACATTTGACTGTGGTTTGCAGTTTCAGCTCCTTCGACTCCCATATTTTCTTTAATATCACAAATGCTGATCTAGCTTTTCCAATTCTGACCCTTGCGTCCACATCGTATCCACCATTTCTATCCTTCTTTCCAATGTTTTGGAACTCTCTCTTCTTCCCATATCGTTTCAAACAGAGGGTGCAGCATGTTGACTATTGTATCTACATCAGCTCTCATCATCTCTGCTGTCATGTTTTCCGGTCCCGGGGCTTTCCCTATTTTGAGCTGATTGATTGGCCAGAGCTGTTTCTTCCTTATTTGATGCGCTTGCTTCTATCTGTAAGTCTTCATTTGCTGGTTGTATGTCTGGTGCATCTGTGGGTGGGGGTCTGTTTAATAGCTCCTTAAAGTATTCCACACAACTTTACTGCTGCTGTTTCCTTTCTGTTATTGATCTACCTTCTCTATCTTTGACAGGTCTCTCCGGCCTTTTGTATCTCCCTGACAGCTTTCTTGTTATGTCGTAGAGCTCTTTCAAGTTGCCCTTCTTGGCTGCTTCTTCTGCTGTTGATGCTAGGCCGTCTTTTTACCTTTTGGTTTGCTTTTTTATACTCCTCTTGCGCTTTCGTTTTCTCTGCCCTGGTGCGGCTGCTGTTAACTATATTTTTCATTTCTTTCCTCTCTTTTATTTTTTGCAGTGTGTAAAGTGAGAGCCAGTCTTTGGCAAGTGGATTTTAAAGACATCTTTATACTTTGCCATTTATGTTCCACTTGGTCATTCTTGTTTGGTCTTCCAGTGCTTGGAACTTATTCCTTTAAGTAGCACTGAATTCTTCCCTTTTCTGCTTATGTGCCAGAATTGCTACATTGAATTTGCTTCACTTAGCAGTTGGCTGTTCCCAGTTTGGCCACAAGGCTTCCAGTATAGCCTGGGTTTGGCCACAAGGCTTCCAGTATAGCCTGGGTTTGGCCTCAAGGCTTCCAGTATAGCCTGGGTTTGGCCACAAGGCTTCCAGTATAGCCTGGCTTTGGCCACAAGGCTTCATAGCTCTTCTTGGAGAAGAAGAGTCCTCTCTCAGGGCTGAAATTTGTAGTTTTTTCTTGTTGACATTTATGTAGCTATTTTTTTTTTTTACGGGTGAGCCTTCCTCCTCCTTTTTCACCCGGGCAGTTACGAAGTCGCTGTAACTATTCAGTCAGGATGGCCGAGTGGTCTAAGGCGCTGCGTTCAGGTCGCAGTCCACTCTTGTGGGCGTGGGTTCAAATCCCACTTCTGACATCTTTTTATTTTTTTTTAAATTTAATTCTTTTGTCTTGATGAGACCAAATCCTCACTGAATATGATGTTTCAATTTTGGGGGTCCACATTAAGTTTTTGAGGTTTAAGTCAGTGGTTCTCAACCTTTCTAGTGCCGCGACCCCTTAATACAGTTTTTTGTGTCGTGGCGACCCCCCCCCCCAGCGACACAATTATTTTTGTTGCTACTTCATAGCTGTAAGGATACATGTTTTCATATGGTCTTAGGCAACCCCTGGAAAAGTGGTCCACGACCCCCAAAGGGATCGCGACTCACAGGTTGAGAACCGCTGGTTTAAGTTATACAAATCCAAGAGATGGCGTGTGTCCAATCCTTCCACCCAGAGCGTGTGTCCAATCCTTCCACCCAGAGCGTGTGTCCAATCCTTCCACCCAGAGCGTGTGTCCAATCCTTCCACCCAGAGCGTGTGTCCAATCCTTCCACCCAGAGCGTGTGTCCAATCAATGTCAACCCAGAGTGAGTGTCCAATCCTTCCACCCAGAACGTGTGTCAAATCCTTCCCCCCAGAGCTAGTGTCCAATCCTTCCACCCAGAGCGTGTGTCCAATCCTTCCACCCAGAGCGAGTGTCCAATCCTTCCACCCAGAGCGTGTGTCCAATCCTTCCACTCTGAACGTGTGTCCAATTCTTCCGCCCAGAGTGAGTGTCCAATCCTTCCACTCAGAACGAGTGTCCAATCCTTCCGCCCAGAGCGTGTGTCCAACCCTTCCTACCAGAGAGAAAGTCCAACCACTCCACACAGAGAGTGTCAAAGCCGCACACCCAAAATCAGGGTACACACCAACAGGGTATTCCAATCCCCTCCATTGATTGTCTTCAGACGGGATAAAAATCTGGGTGACCTTCTGGTTCACAGTCGCCTTCGAGTTGACCCGTCTTACATTGGGACTAAACCATGCTCGAGAAGCCGATGTGGGACGTGACCCTATACACGCCAAAACACAAAAAAACATTCGCCTTCCTAAAGGTACCTTTACCATCATAGAAGGTTTAACATGCGTTAGTCGGAATGTGATTTTGTGCCATAGGTGTCATTCTAGTTATATAGGCGAAACAGGGAGATGGTTTGCAGATAGGTTCACAGAACATCTTTGGGATATTGAACAAGGTAAACTTTCCCCAGTCTCTTCACACTTCAACAGAGAGCAACATAGAGGTGCATTAGATGTAACCATTACGGCACAAATTTCGTGCACGAACACACCAGTGAGAGTGAAAATGGAAAACAAATTTATTCAGTTGTTAGGTACCACATCTCCACATGTCATGAATCAAATACTCTCTTACTAATGTTTATCCATTTCCTCTGTGCTTCTTCTTTTTTTTCTTATTACTTAGATTTTATGTATCCCTAAATATTTTGGTCCGTTAAGATTCTCTCCCTTATTTTTCACGACACCAATGTCTGTGTTCTTACACTTCCTGTAATCCTACTTCCGGCAACAAAAAGGACATCTCATAAGTTTTTGTTACTGTGATCTGATACTTATCCTACTTCTTTTTGTCTTGTTTTCTGATGAAGCCTCTAAGCCGAAACGTTGAAATCTTTTGTCTTGTTTATGACTTCAAGTTAAGAACACCATGTTCTTAGATTTCATTTGCCCAGAAAGAGAATCCAACTTGTCCACCCTTCCATTCTGAGAGATTGTCCAACCCTTCCACCCAGAGAGTGTCCAACCCTATCTGTCTCCGGTGGTATTATTCAACCCTTTCACCCGGAGAGATTTACCAACCCTTTCTCCCAGATATATTTTTCAACCCTTCCTCCCAGAGAGATTCTCCAGCCCTTTACTCTAAGAGAGATTTTCATACCATGCTCTCAAAAAGATTATTAATCCCGTATTCTCGGATAGAAATCCAGCCCTCCCTCTCAGGGATTATTCAAACATCCTACAAGACATATTGTCCATGGTTTCTCCCAGAAGTTGTCTACCCTTTCTACCAGACCCGCAAATTTGGTTGAAACATTTTTATTTTTTTTTAATTTCACAAAAATTGCATTAATTTATGTGTTTTTAAGTAGGCCTACGGCACGGCAATCAATTGTAACATCCATTAACGGCAGTATAACACTGTTGAATGTTTATTTAAAGCTTTAAATATAATTTGCTATTCACTTTTTTCATTCTTCGAAAACTTAGCTAAAAATTAAGATTGTTTATTGAGATATTTCCCAGAAATAATCACGCCATTGTTGAACCCTTGAAAAAGTTTCAAACAACCAATGAGTTATGACTACTGAGCCGTCAGGATGGCCGAGTGGTCTAAGGCGCTGCGTTCAGGTCGCAGTCCACTGCTGTGGGCGTGGGTTCAAATCCCACTTCTGACATACTTTTATTTTAATTTACTTTTACGCAAGGTTTGAAGCTTATATTATTTAGTAGACTAATAAACCACGTCGGCAGAGGTGACCATCCAAATGGTTTATTCAGTGTTGTAAAATCTTAGCAGAGGTATTGGTCAAACCTTTTCTACCACAGTCTGCCATTTAACATGACCGAATAATAAACTTAATGTTCACACAAATGACTTGGTTTATTTACCTTTCCTTTACCCCAATAAAAGACTGAATGCCTCACAAAGACTGAATGCCTCACAAAGACTGAATGCCTCACAAAGACTGAATGGCTCACAAAGACTGAATGCCTCACAAAGACTGAATGTCTCACAAAGACTGAATGTCTCACAAAGACTGAATGCCTCACAAAGACTGAATGTCTCACAAAGACTGAATGCCTCATAAAGACTGAATGGCTCACAAAGACTGAATGGCTCACAAAGACTGAATGTCTCACAAAGACTGAATGTCTCACAAAGACTGAATGTCTCACAAAGACTGAATGCCTCACAAAGACTGAATGGCTCACAAAGACTGAATGCCTCACAAAGACTGAATGCCTCACAAAGACTGAATGCCTCACAAAGACTGAATGCCTCACAAAGACTGAATGCCTCACAAAGACTGAATGCCTCACAAAGACTGAATGGCTCACAAAGACTGAATGCCTCACAAAGACTGAATGGCTCACAAAGACTGAATGCCTCACAAAGACTGAATGTCTCACAAAGACTGAATGTCTCACAAAGACTGAATGCCTCACAAAGACTGAATGGCTCACAAAGACTGAATGTCTCACAAAGACTGAATGCCTCACAAAGACTGAATGGCTCACAAAGACTGAATGTCTCACAAAGACTGAATGTCTCACAAAGACTGAATGGCTCACAAAGACTGAATGTCTCACAAAGACTGAATGCCTCACAAAGACTGAATGTCTCACAAAGACTGAATGGCTCACAAAGACTGAATGCCTCACAAAGACTGAATGCCTCACAAAGACTGAATGCCTCACAAAGACTGAATGCCTCACAAAGACTGAATGCCTCACAAAGACTGAATGCCTCACAAAGACTGAATGCCTCACAAAGACTGAATGCCTCACAAAGACTGAAGATGTCACCTGTATAACGTAAATAGTTTGTGAGTAGGTGTGTCTTAGTTTTAGATCAATTTAAGTTTTGTTTGTTAATGTGTTAAAAATAAATTAAGTTCGTAAGTGTGACGTACTTTAGGGTCGGGCGTGGGGGCGGGGGGGGTGTCTAAGATCAGTGACAGATTGTGACAGGGGGAGGTAAGGGGTAAAACTTTCTAAAAATAGCGTGATGAACTTTATGGACAGCCCCCAAAGTTTGAGCAACACCCCGCTAAGCTTTCTCAATCAAGATGACAACTTTGTGTAGTTTTCAAGCTATGTATCTGGCTCTATACGATTTCGTCTGTCTCTCCTCTATCTGACCTCTGCTTTTCTTCTGCCTGACTGTCCGTCCCTCTGCCCGTCTGTCTGTGTTTCGCCCTGGACAAATTGGTAGGACCTGGGGCAGCTTGCTGACGACGGAAGCAGATCAAGAGAAGATAACTGGAGCAAGTTCACGCCATCTAAGAACCATAAATAAGCTTCAAGCGCCCCTGGAACCAAGGGGAGCTAATCGTCCCAGCGTGTAGATCAGAGTGAGATAACTGGTCATCGCAGTTTGTCACTTGCATTCCATGAATATCATTAGACAAATGAATGGTGTATTGATGAGTGATCTCCCCGTGCTCGTGCCTCACTGACAAAACATTGGATCTTCCTTGACGACTTATGTCCCTTAACCGTACTTCCATCCCTTGGTTCTTATCGCGACTTCTTCAGGAAAAAAATTAAAGCAGACATTTTTTCATACTCAAATCTGGTCTTTAAAAAATAATTTGATGCTAAAACTTTCAAAAATTTAATTTTTCCATACTTTGTTCAGAAAACATGAGCAAAGGTTAAATTTGATACTTAAAGACATACGGCGAAGAAAATATTTTTGTGACTTTTTATTAAATCATAAATAATGCATGTTAAATGAAGTCACAACTTCAACTGTATTTAGATTATAGAAAATATTTACTTAACTTAAATATTCGCATTGCTCAAATGAAGCTGAATATGTGACGTTGCACATTGTTATTGTTAGGGGAGATATACTTTTAATGATATTTTTTTGGTGGGGGAGTCGGTGATATCTTCAGAATGGCCAACTTGGAGCCGTTTCCCCCAGTTCGTTGTAATCAAGTTCTAAGTGGACAGGCCAGAAACTCCAAGACGAAGGTTCGCAGATCGAGCGATACGAGGCCAGTGCAATCAGAATTTACATGAGAATCGCCTCCACTTTGTTGTCTCGCCATGACATGAATGGCCGTTAGGTGGCGCTGCTCCAGTCGTGTATGCAAATGGCGGCTCTTCCACACGTCATCGCCATTGTTTTAATTTTTATCATGCGGTATCCGAAGATCTCAAAGGTCATAGGTCACTGTCTACTGGTCCCTTCTTGCACTATCCGAGAGGTTCCATTTATGCCACACACACAACCCCCGCCACGACCCCATATTTATTTCCAGTCCATGAGAGTTCCTAGGAGATTAGGAGTGGGAGACTTTTTTTGTTGACGGAAATGTACATGAAAGAAATTTGCTCTAAGGAACATCTTTCAACGGAAGTTTGGTACTAAGGAATTGTGTTCCAACTGAATTTGTTTTCCAACGGAAGTTTGCTCGAAATAAAATAATGCGGGGGGGGGGGGGTCGTAAGGCCC
>CAXITT010000147.1:1168133-1190541 GCA_964033795.1 Lymnaea stagnalis
CAAGTCTGTCATATCAGAGTATTTGTTCGTCCTCTCACAAGTCTGTCATATCAGAGTATTTGTTCGTCCTCTCACAAGTCTGTCATATCAGAGTATTTGTTCGTCCTCTCACAAGTCTGTCATATCAGAGTATTTGTTCGTCCTCTCACAAGTCTGTCATATCAGAGTATTTGTTCGTCCTCTCACAAGTCTGTCATATCAGAGTATTTGTTCGTCCTCTCACAAGTCTGTCATATCAGAGTATTTGTTCGTCCTCTCACAAGTCTGTCATATCAGAGTATTTGTTCGTCCTCTCACAAGTCTGTCATATCAGAGTATTTGTTCGTCCTCTCACAAGTCTGTCATATCAGAGTATTTGTTCGTCCTCTCACAAGTCTGTCATATCAGAGTATTTGTTCGTCCTCTCACAAGTCTGTCATATCAGAGTATTTGTTCGTCCTCTCACAAGTCTGTCATATCAGAGTATTTGTTCGTCCTCTCACAAGTCTGTCATATCAGAGTATTTGTTCGTCCTCTCACAAGTCTGTCATATCAGAGTATTTGTTCGTCCTCTCACAAGTCTGTCATATCAGAGTATTTGTTCGTCCTCTCACAAGTCTGTCATATCAGAGTATTTGTTCGTCCTCTCACAAGTCTGTCATATCAGAGTATTTGTTCGTCCTCTCACAAGTCTGTCATATCAGAGTATTTGTTCGTCCTCTCACAAGTCTGTCATATCAGAGTATTTGTTCGTCCTCTCACAAGTCTGTCATATCAGAGTATTTGTTCGTCCTCTCACAAGTCTGTCATATCAGAGTATTTGTTCGTCCTCTCACAAGTCTGTCATATCAGAGTATTTGTTCGTCCTCTCACAAGTCTGTCATATCAGAGTATTTGTTCGTCCTCTCACAAGTCTGTCATATCAGAGTATTTGTTCGTCCTCTCACAAGTCTGTCATATCAGAGTATTTGTTCGTCCTCTCACAAGTCGTTCACGCACTCGCACTGAGTCACTTCTGGGGCAAGATGAGTGTGGCGGAGTGGAAGTTCATTCAGATGACAGTTATTTCAGTGGCCGATACCTCACAAAGTATCGATGCCTCACAAAGTATCGATGCCTCACAAAGTATCGATGCCTCACAAAGTACCGATGCCTCACAAAGTATCGATGCCTCACAAAGTATCGATGCCTCACAAAGTATCGATGCCCCACAAAGTATCGATGCCTCACAAAGTATCAGCACCCCCAACTAAAATGTGCCACCCTACACTTCTCTACGCCTGTCAAACGTGGACGGTCTATCAACTCCATGCCAAAGTTTTGAACAACCATTCTCGGGACAATCCTTAAACATCAAATGACGGGACGGACAGGGTCCCAGACACTGAGGTGCGGGACGGACAGTGAGGTCCCAGACACTGAGGTACGGGACGGACAGTGAGGTCCCAGACACTGAGGTACGGGACGGACAGTGAGGTCCCAGACACTGAGGTACGGGACGGACAGTGAGGTCCCAGACACTGAGGTACGGGACGGACAGGGTCCCAGACACTGAGGTACTCGCAAGGGAGGGTCTACCCAGCATCTTTACACTGAGGTACTCGCAAGGGCAGGTCTACCCAGCATCTTTACACTGAGGTACTCGCAAGGGCAGGTCTACCCAGCATCTTTACACTGAGGTACTCGCAAGGGCAGGTCTACCCAGCATCTTTACACTGAGGTACTCGCAAGGGCAGGTCTACCCAGCATCTTTACACTGAGGTACTCGCAAGGGCAGGTCTACCCAGCATCTTTACACTGAGGTACTCGCAAGGGCAGGTCTACCCAGCATCTTTACACTGAGGTACTCGCAAGGGCAGGTCTACCCAGCATCTTTACACTGAGGTACTCGCAAGGGCAGGTCTACCCAGCATCTTTACACTGAGGTACTCGCAAGGGCAGGTCTACCCAGCATCTTTACACTGAGGTACTCGCAAGGGCAGGTCTACCCAGCATCTTTACACTGAGGTACTCGCAAGGGCAGGTCTACCCAGCATCTTTACACTGAGGTACTCGCAAGGGCAGGTCTACCCAGCATCTTTACACTGAGGTACTCGCAAGGGCAGGTCTACCCAGCATCTTTACACTGAGGTACTCGCAAGGGCAGGTCTACCCAGCATCTTTACACTGAGGTACTCGCAAGGGCAGGTCTACCCAGCATCTTTACACTGAGGTACTCGCAAGGGCAGGTCTACCCAGCATCTTTACACTGAGGTACTCGCAAGGGCAGGTCTACCCAGCATCTTTACACTGAGGTACTCGCAAGGGCAGGTCTACCCAGCATCTTTACACTGAGGTACTCGCAAGGGCAGGTCTACCCAGCATCTTTACACTGAGGTACTCGCAAGGGCAGGTCTACCCAGCATCTTTACACTGAGGTACTCGCAAGGGCAGGTCTACCCAGCATCTTTACACTGAGGTACTCGCAAGGGCAGGTCTACCCAGCATCTTTACACTGAGGTACTCGCAAGGGCAGGTCTACCCAGCATCTTTACACTGAGGTACTCGCAAGGGCAGGTCTACCCAGCATCTTTACACTGAGGTACTCGCAAGGGCAGGTCTACCCAGCATTTTTACACTGAGGTACTCGCAAGGGCAGGTCTACCCAGCATCTTTACACTGAGGTACTCGCAAGGGCAGGTCTACCCAGCATCTTTACCACTCTAATCGACGCTGAGAGGGATATGGTACAATCCTTAAACATCAAATGACGGGACGGACAGGGTCCCAGACACTGAGGTACTCGCAAGGGCAGGTCTACCCAGCATCTTTACCACTCTAATCGACGCTGAGAGGGACATGGTACAATCCTTAAACATCAAATGACCGGACGGACAGGGTCCCAGACACTGAGGTACTCGCAAGTGCAGGTCTACCCAGCATCTTTACCACTTTAATCGACGCTGAGAGGGACATGGTACAATCCTTAAACATCAAATGACGGGACGGACAGGGTCCCAGACACTGAGGTACTCGCAAGGGCAGGTCTACCAAGCATCTTTACCACTTTAATCGACGCTGAGAGGGACATGGTACAATCCTTAAACATCAAATGACGGGACGGACAGGGTCCCAGACACTGAGGTACTCGCAAGGGCAGGTCTACCCAGCATCTTTACCACTCTAATCGACGCTGAGAGGGACATGGTATGCAAATGTCAGGCAAACGGTTGCTGAGAGGGACACACGGTATGACAAGGTCAGACAAACGGTTGCCCAAAACAATGTTCTATGGTGAGCTCGAGCCTGGAAGGTGGTCTGCTGGTGGACAAAGGAAACGCTTTAAAGACACCCTTAGAGCCTCAATGAAAGCGTTCGATATAAACACGAACACATGAGAAGAATCGGCAAAGTACCCAACACCGTGGCGGTCCTCTGTACACAAAGGTGCCATACCCAACACCGTGGCGGTCCTCTGTACACAAAGGTGCCATACCCAACACCGTGGCGGTCCTCTGTACACAAAGGTGCCATACCGATGTGGCACCGCCAGGAGACATGTGTTTCCACGGTATGGCTTGTGGCACCCGGTCCTCTGTACACAAAGGTGCCATACCGAACACCGTGGCGGTCCTCTGTACACAAAGGTGCCATACCGAAAACCGTGGCGGTCCTCTGTACACAAAGGTGCCATACCGAACACCGTGGCGGTCCTCTGTACACAAAGGTGCCATACAACACGAAGCCAACAGAAGGGCGGCTGCAGATGACAAAAGATATACTAGAAAAGCCAGTTAACTCTGCACCTAGAGATGTCCCTTCAATCCGCTGCACTTACTACAAGAATATTTCGTGCCAGACTCAGTCTCATCAGCCATCTGCGCACCCACAGCCAAGTTCACAAGTAGCATATGCGATGATTAAGGTGGGCAGTGTCGATTTCGACTGACAAACTATCTATATTTCATTGTATGTATTTCAGTGAGTATGGCCAGGACCTTATTTAAGTGGCAGTGAGTATGGCCAGGACCTAATTTCTTTGGTAGGGAGTATGGCCAGGACCTTGTTTCAGTGGTAGGGAGTATGGCCAGGACCTTGTTTCAGTAGCAGTGAGTATGGCCAGGACCTTATTTCAGTGGTAGGGAGTATGGCCAGGTCCTTATTTCAGTAGCAGTGAGTATGGCCAGGTCCTTGTTTCAGTGGCAGTGAGTATGGCCAGGTCCTTATTTCAGTGGTAGGGAGTATGGCCAGGTCCTTATTTCAGTAGCAGTGAGTATGGCCAGGTCCTTGTTTCAGTGGTAGGCTCATACCGGTCCAGGTTGTTTCAGTGGCAGTGAGTATGGCCAGGTCCTTGTTTCAGTGGTAGTGAGTATGGCCAGGTCCTTATTTCAGTGGCAGTGAGTATGGCCAGGTCCTTGTTTCAGTGGTAGGGAGTATGGCCAGGTCCTTGTTTCAGTGGCAGTGAGTATGGCCAGGACCTTGTTTCAGTGGTAGGGAGTATGGCCAGGTCCTTGTTTCAGTGGTAGGGAGTATGGCCAGGACCTTATTTCAGTGGTAGGGAGTATGGCCAGGACCTTGTTTCAGTGGTAGGGAGTATGGCCAGGACCTTGTTTCAGTGGCAGCGAACTAAACATCAAGTAGCCAGTAATCTTTGTGTATCAAAACTCTCTTTAGGCTAAACTGTGTATCAAATGTTGGCTCTGTAACATTATCTCTTTAGGCTAAACTGTGTACCAAATGTTAGTATCAAATGTTAGTATCAAATGTTAGTACCAAATGTTAGTATCAAATGTTAGTATCAAATTGTTAGTATCAAATGTTAGTATCAAATGTTAGTATCAAATGTTAGTATCAAATGTTAGTATCAAATGTTAGTCTCAAATGTTAGTATCAAATTGTTAGTATCAAATGTTAGTATCAAATGTTAGTATCAAATGTTAGTATCAAATGTTAGTATCAAATTTTAGTATCAAATGTTGGTATCAAATGTTGGTATCAAATGTTAGTATCAAATGTTAGTATCAAATGTTAGTATCAAATGTTAGTACCAAATGTTAGTATTAAATGTTAGTATCAAATTGTTAGTATCAAATGTTAGTATCAAATGTTAGTATCAAATGTTAGTATCAAATGTTAGTATCAAATTTTAGTATCAAATGTTGGTATCAAATGTTGGTATCAAATGTTAGTATCAAATGTTAGTATCAAATGTTAGTATCAAATGTTAGTATCAAATGTTAGTATCAAATGTTGGTTCTATAACTTTCTGAAATACACTTTTTGATAACCAAGGGCTGAAAAACATTTCTTTGATTACCTGCTTTGTTCAATATCAATAAAATACAAGAAAACAAACAGTTAACTGTTGGATACGAAATGAAGACTGGATAATTTGATGAGTTTTTAAAGCAAGTTATTTAATTATAGGTTGTTTTTTTGTCAATTAAGGATAAAATTTGACAAAACAAAGACAATGAATTATCATGGGAATAATCTGGGAAATCAATTGATAACTACTTCATGACAAGTAGTCCCTGACAGGACAAGTAGTCCCTGACATGACAAGTAGTCCCTGACAGGACGCATACAAATTGAGAAATAGTTACTAACATTATGGGTACAATGTTAAACTTCATAACATCAACTTTAGGAATGTAACATCATTAGACATGTACACAGATTTGTGGTTTAACAGCATGACAATAGCCAATGCTTCTTTCTGAATTCAGCTCCAAATACCTTATTATTTTGATAGCTTTGACATGGGTGTAGCTTTGATCACCACAAAAGTTTTCACATAAACTGCAAACATTTTTACTCTGTGCAGCAATTTTAATACTCTAGTTTACAAACTGTATAACTAGGTCCATTCTCAGAGTGCCAAAAAATGGGACAACTTGTCAAAGACACCATGGATGATTGATGTCAACTAAATATCTAATGTATCTTAACTTTCTTACATTTTTTAATGAATGTGACAGTTGAATCAATTTGACCGTTGAATCAGTGTGACAGTTGAATCAGTGTGACTGTTGAATCAGTGTGACAGTTGAATTGGTGTGACTGTTGAATCGGTGTGACTGTTGAATCAATGTGACAGTTGAATCAGTGACTGTTGAATCAATGTGACAGTTGAATCAATGTTACAGTTGAATCAGTGACTGTTGAATCAATGTGACAGTTGAATCAATGTGACAGTTGAATCAATGTGACAGTTGAATCAATGTGACAGTTGAATCAATGTGACAGTTGAATCAATGTGACAGTTGAATCAATGTGACAGTTGAATCAATGTGACTTGTGTGTGATCAGTTAACAGCAAGGGCCTAATAAAACTTTGATACATAATGCACCTATGATATAACTAAGTAAATAAACACTGTATTATTGAGTATGTACTCTGTGTGTATGAGTTATACACTCAACTGGGTCCGTCCCATAGAATCTCTATTGTGTAGATCAGGGGTCTCCAAATTTTTCAGCTCGAGGGCCGCATTAACTATCAAACAGCAGTTCAGGGGCCGACTACACACACGAGGTCCAAATAAAAATGAATCAAACATGTGTATTGATTTAATTATTTATGTAATATTATTTATTCATTTATTATTTAATAAAAACAATAACACATTGTTACACGACACATGAACACCTGTATTAGTTGGAATGATGAAATTGTTTCCTGGATGCCAAAATAGCAGTGATTAGCAGACATTTCTGGATTTAGATTTGATGTCCCTAACATCAATAGTGACCTGAGATAACCATCTGACAAATTTGTTCTCCACATATTTCGTTCTTGAAAATGTTTGTTCACACAGGTATGTTGTTCCAAAGATTGAAAGGTACCTTGATGCAAAATTTTTGAAATTAGGAAAGTTTTCCTTGGGCGAAAACTAGTTAAAAACCCACCGTTCCTTCTTTTAACTTGTCCCTAAGGAGGTCATTTGCTTGAAACTCAATGACCTCCAGGTGCAGTTCATCTGGGCCACTGGCCACATCTGCTTCAAATTGGTTTTGAAAAAATTTCACGTCTTCTGTATTTAAATCCAAGTCAGAAAACTGCTGCTGAAATTGCAGCTGGAGGTCTTTGATGATCTCGCATGCAAATAACGTAGGAAACTCCGCTGTTGCTTCAGCTATGAAGACCGTCCACGGCTGAAAGTGCGTCAAGTTGTTGGCCTGTACTTTTTCCTAATAACAAGACGAATTTGGATCTGAAGGCCTTTAGGTGGGTGGATAGATCATAAACTAGATTTTCCTCTCTTTGTAGTTTTAGGTTCAGACTAAATGACTAGTTATGTCTGCAGCAAAGGCCATTTTCCGTACCCACTCTTCATCAGACAGTAATGCCTGTGGCTTGCCTTTACTTTTCAGGAAGTCACTTATTTCCTTTCTTAACTTAAATACTCTGCTCAGAACTTTCTCACAAATTAGCCATCTTATTGCTGTGTTTTATGGTAACTTTTGCGATTTTTTTGTCTTTATCTTTAAACAGGTGTCGGGCTCAACCATAGACAGTTCAATTTTACCTTATTAAATTAACCCTCTTCACCACAGGATTCAACACACTGCTAATGTCCACATATTTATCACACAAAGCTTTCTGGTGAATAATACAGTGCAGGAACATTGGTTGCAGAATTTTTTTCTCATTACACATCTGCTTCACTGTACAAGTTGTACAACCAAGCCTTTCTTTGTGCCACTCTTGTTATTTCATTCCGTCAATAGTCAGGCAAGTGAGTTTAGTCGAGTCCAAGTTATAATCAGCTAATGTTTTTTTCCGTACATGCTATTTGGGAAGCCAGCTCTTGTGTTATGTTCATGTCTTCATCCAGAGCCCCCTAACGAACACAAGCAGTTGAGAGGTGGAACAGCTGTCCAGCGATTCATCCGTTGCAATTAAAAATTGGCAAAGCTTGCTTGCATTTTTTACTATTTGAGTCACAATGTCTGCAACACGGCGGGCAAAGCTCCGCCACTAGATTGCATAATATATTCTCATTTCATTGACTTTAAACGGAAGTAGAAAAAATAAACAGCGAATAGATTTTGCAAAGTAATGATCGGTTAGAAAACATAACGCTCTACTGCGCGCCTCTATTTCAATGCGGTAAAAACATAACGTCCACGTAAGCGGCGTCTGATCTTGGCAGGATACACATACATTTCCGTAATTTTTTCCGTAGACAAAAAGGTCTCCACGGGCCGCATGAGAGGGCCTGCGGCCTACAGGCCGTACGTTGGAGACCCCTGGTGTAGATCCATGGCAATGCAGGCAAATACAATAGTGCATGCTTTCTACAAGAGACAAAAGGTTTATATTAAGTGTCAGTACTTTTTGACAAACGCACAACACACAATTTGATTTTTAGTGCCAGCACTTTGTGACAATAGCACAACACAAAATGACAATTGATAAAAGTATGAGGTACGTCCACATTTTTGTGAAACAGAGTAGATTGCCCCTGGTTGCCACCTACTATTTCCAGTTCTGGCTGGTTCCACAATCATGTTTGTTGTTGTTGCAAGATGAGTACGGCTAAAGAAAACACCCCCAGAAATATCACCTTTTTTTTTTAACTCTTCATTTTTAATCTGAATCATTTCTTTCCTTTCAATTCACAGTTATGTCAGTAAATTGCCAAACCATCGTAGCGACCAGTGATATAAAAGCTGAACTAATCCACCTCGCTCTTTTCTACCAGAAAATAATGTTTTTTCCTATATGGTAATATTAAATAGATCGATCAGAGATGCATGCCACTTTAGAGTGGAAGTAAACCATCTTCATCAAACTGCATCTAAAACACCATTAAATACAATAGGCCAATACAATAAAGATTGGACAAATGTTTGTGCATATCTTTCCAGCCACCCAAATATTTCTAAGGTGAAGTTTACAAGCACATGAACTATTTAAGACATGGAGAAAATAAAGAAATCTTTTAAAGTACATCATTAAATGTTCATTAAATAAGTCAAGAAAACATGATTTTTCAAAGAAATGTTCAAAAATTGATTCCCCACAATCATCCCCCCACCCCCCCAACTAGCATGTTACAGCGGTGCCATTTCATCTTGTCAGCATTTATTATGTGTATTTGATAGGACTTTTCAAAACATGTATGTTTGTTTTCTTCAACCTGTAGTGGCTAAGTATGACCATAGCATCATATGTAGATGTTCCCATGAACAGCTATTATTACACACACATATGTTCAAAAGTGATATTTGCATTTGTTATGTCACAATTATTGGCCCCCTGGGCATATGATTTTGGTATTTTCAAAATATAAACCATTTTGTATCAGTCCTCCCCCCCCCCCCCACTCACCAGTCATTTTTATCTCACACTTGCATCTTCCCCACTGTGTGCCATTTCCCAAGAGCATAGATTGAGCCAAATAGGGTTAGGCATCTTCAGATACAAATATAACCCTTTGACATTGGTGCACCAATAAAATCAATTCCCATCTGGTCTACTCCTAACTAAAACTGACAACACTAACATGAAACACTTGCACAAACTCAAACCACTTTCTTCTTTTTCAAAATAAAAATAATTTTTTTAAATATTTATTTTAAAAAATAAATTTAGTCCCTATATAAATAAGAAATGTGGATGTTAACTTTGTTTACAGAAAGTACATTAATAATTTACAGATCAAAACATAATGCATTTCCAAAAAAATATTTAAAAAATACTTTAAACAATGAAAAAAATCTATCAGTTCAACTTGAAAACATACAGAATTATTTTTTTTTTTTTTTAAATTTCCTCAACAGATTTCATGTGAATAATGATAAAATTTGGTCAAAATAAAGTTTCTATGATGAAGTCATCACCATTGCTACAATACTTTGAGTACTACAAAGCATCCTTCACTTTTATAGTCAGAGACGGCTAATTTAACTCTATAAATTAGCACTACATTACATTTGTAGCACTAAAAAGTACCTTTACTTTTAAACCCAGGCACTACAAGATAACTCTAAAATTTCATGCACCAGCTATAAACGAACCTTTAAATTTAAATGCACTAAAACACTGCACGATTTCATTCACAGACTTGGACTGTGCACAAGTGGTAGGCCAAGAATTTACCAAGCTTCTTCTCTGCTCACAATATGACAGATTCAATCACTTATTTCATCAGAGCACCAATCACACAATCAAAGCAACCAGATTCATAAAGTTATTTAGAGCACCAATCAGTTTCAAATGATCATCACTTGACAGGAAACGTGTTGTTGCCAGTACGGGAGGCCACCCACATTGTGAACACATCTCTGGAGGGGAAAAAAGTGTAAAATATTAGTGAAAATGAGTGTAAAATATTAGTGAAGAAAGCGATCAGGCCCAAGATATTTTTAACAATAAGAAAGGTTTGTAACTAAGACTATTTTTAAAGGAAGATTTTTGGTTACAATTCACAGACCTGTTTACCCTCAAACTCTAAAAATCATACAATATCATCACAAAATCGTTCAATACATTGTCTTAATAGCAAAAAAATAAACATGAAGTATATATAATGTATGCACGTCAAAATCGTACATTTTATGCCAAAACTAAACAGGTGTGAATTCAGATGTTTTTAAGTAAAGGTTCAAGTGTTCACACTACCACCAAGAATACAAGTCTCAACGAGACATCAAGCACTAACACCAAGAATACAAGACTCAACAAGACATCCAACACTACCACCAAGAATACAAGTCTCAACAAGACATCCAGCACTACCACCAAGAATACAAGTCTCAACAAGACATCCAGCACTACCACCAAGAATACAAATCTCAACAAGACATCCAGCACTACCACCAAGAATACAAGTCTCAACAAGACATCCAGCACTACCACCAAGAATACAAGTCTCAACAAGACATCCAGCACTACCACCAAGAATACAAGTCTCAACAAGACATCCAGCACTACCACCAAGAATACAAGTCTCAACAAGACATCCAGCACTACCACCAAGAATACAAGTCTCAACAAGACATCCAGCACTACCACCAAGAATACAAAGGAAGTTTCAACAGGACTTGGGGAAAACCTATATTACAGTAAGTAATGTCAGACAGGAGCACTTCTGTTCCACCCATAATTTAAAAAAAACACTTTTCAACAATCAATTTTTTATTTTTTATTAGACAAAAAAAAATTATTTTTCTAAGTAATGAAAAATTTT
The DNA here is from genome assembly GCA_964033795.1 of Lymnaea stagnalis. Classification (NCBI taxonomy): domain Eukaryota; kingdom Metazoa; phylum Mollusca; class Gastropoda; family Lymnaeidae; genus Lymnaea; species Lymnaea stagnalis. Next base: position 1,179,293 of record CAXITT010000147.1, read on the forward strand.
ATTTCTAAACACCAATGTGAATATAGTTTAAAATTAAACTTAAAAGGGAAAGCATTGTTATTTGTATAAAGCCAACATTCAGAACCTAACAATGATGAGAAACGGCACAAATAAACAAGGGTTCTTGATCTGCGTCACAAACACCTTTATTTAAGGTCTATGAACAGGTTTCAGAATGATCAGTGAGTTGAATTTCCTTTGTAATTTTATTATATTGATTTAAAAACTTTATTCTAAGAAGGGGTCAGTAGTCCTCAATTGATTTACAAAGGGGTCCAATGGCACGAAAAATGGTACAACCCTTAAACTTAGATCTAACTAAGCCTAGCCTACCTGCAGTGAGAGATGACACAATCATTACTGCAGTATTCCGAGTCCCAGGATGGATTCTCCCTGGCATGGTTTCCACATCCATTTCTGATACAGCTAGGATATGTCATTTCCAGCTCCTGTGGACATAGAAACAAACACAGTATTCACAACCGTTAACTCATAAACATAAATCACATTTTACACCTGGTCCCCTTACTTTCCACTATTGAGACCATTCTTCAAACCTTCTAAAAAACATTTTTTTCTTTTTGGTTGGAATGGTAAAAGAAATAATCCAACAAGTTTATTGACAATTGTTTTGTTGTATTGGACATGTGACAAATGCTCTACTTTTCATGTGGTTATACCAGACCAGATAGTAAGATATTATTTGCAAATATATTTGATATTCACTGTACCTGTAGCCATTTGCATGTTTGCTTTCGTAAAGGTAACATATTTTGTGAAGCTAAATGAAGAGAATGATTAGACTATTGTCTAATGTTGGCATGATTGCAAAGCACTGGTTTCTACAGAAATGTGGACTCTACTCATATTAGATCCTATAAATGTCTTATGGCTGGCTGTTTCTACTGGAAAGCTGTACAAAGCCTTTCAACAATCCAGAATACCCACAGCTCGACGAAGACTCTGAAATTGTTCATATGGGACAAATAGACCTCATGTCAGGACACATTGACTGGTGAAGCCATGTCTACAATTAGGATTAATTCTGACTCTTGCGACTCCAGCAAATGACCTCACAAAGTGATTCTTATTAGCATAAAATTATCTATCTGCTCAAATCAGACGCTCTAAATAATCCCAAACATCCATTGACAATATTTCAATATGAATGGCGCTACAGCTTAGGAACCCACCATTGCTGGATCAGGATAAGGGTAAACATTATGCTCCATCATATTAGACTGGTAGTTAGTGGGACCGTGGCCCTGGTTGTTGTACAGTGTGGAGGGTGGCGAAGCTTGGGGTGGGGAATTTTGTGGCTGTGATGGTGGAGATGTTGACCCTTGCTGGCCCATCGACATCTGATGCTGTTGCTGCTGCTGATAGTGCTGCATGTGGCTCATGTGTTGTTGCTGCATCATCTGTGGTGACATCTGCATCATCTGTTGCTGGGGTTGGACCATCATCTGACTTGACATTGTTACAGGAATGTGAGCAGATGGCATTCCTGCACCTTTTTAGAAATAAAGAGAACATTGATAAATACTAACTTTATATGACAAGAGATTTATTTGTTTTCATGGAAGTCCTAGCCATTAGCGACATAATATGATCTATCACTTGCTGTAAACCTAAATAAAGTATAATTTATATACATGCATTGTAGCAAACACTACGACTACTGTATATGATATATCATTCAGACTCATAAGTACTCTAAACTCAGACTCAAACTACTCCACTATCTAAACAGGAGTAAAACACAGTTTACAATTATAACACTGGTCAACAACTATTTTGCTACTGAAAGCAAAACATATGGGTGACATGCTGATTCCAAAGATGAAGTCAGAATCTGCAGAGCATGCCTGGATTTTAAGTTATGCATACATTTCAGAAATTTTAATATTGATAAAAATGGTCATGTTGAGTAGGGTGAGACTTGCCCTAAGCATATGACAGGATAGGTGGAGCACAAAGCCCCTGAAGCATATGCCTTAACTCAATTCAGGATGGACCTAGCTTTAGCTGTTTTGGCAAAAAAATTATTATAAAATGTAAAAATTAAAGGTTTTAGACTAAATAAAAAAAGCCTCAACTTTAGTAGTTTTGGAGCTATAACTTTCTACTTGGATAGAACACTAACTATGGAAAATCACATTAACATCCTTTGCAAGGAGATTCTTCTTGAGCTGCGCAGAATTAGTCATATCAGACCTTTCTTAATGTTTGATGCAACAAAGAGACTGATGTCTGCATTCGTGCTACCACGCATGGACTACTGCAATGCTCTCATGGTGGGTCTTCCAGCTACGCTACTGGACAAAATTTTAAAAAGCGCAGAATAATGCGGCTCGCATTGTTCTTCGCATACGCAAATTTGACCATGCTAAAACATTTCTGAGAGAGTTGCATTGGCTGCCGGTCCATGCTCGCATATAGTACAAAATTGTAACTCTGTGCTACCGCTGTTTGCATGACCTGGTACCGTCCTATCTCAAAGCGCTCATGACGACTTATGTGCCCACTAGAAAACTCCGCTCATCCGATAGTGGAAAACTCTTGATACCACGTGTTCGCCTCGAGACTTTCACATTTACTGGCCCAACAATTTGGAACTCACTTCCTGACACTCTCAGAAACAGCCAGACAATGGAGCCTTTCAAAACCGAATTGAAAACAAATCTATTTCGCAAACACCTGCTGGGGTGATGTTGTCTACCATCTTTGCCAGCTGGCTATTATCTCCTAGATGTATATTGGCCTGCCTTGTTTATGTTTGTAAGGGATGAAAGAATTAGAATGGGTATTCTCATAAGTAGTTTTTATAATATTGCGTTTTGTATTTTAATGTGGTATAATATAGATTTTTTTCATTTCTCTTTTAATATGGTTGACTTTGTACCGCGCTTCGCGCGTTTGGGGATGAAGCGTGATTTTCAAATAAACTTTATTATTATTATAACTTTAAACAAAAATGAAAATGTGGGTTAAAAAAACAGTGGAAACAGGAGGTATCTAATTATTGCCTATGGCAACAACAATTTTTGCCCCCGGAAGCAAAAGTTTTCTTAGGGCTCAACATGCCCCTCCCAATCACTTTATAATACATATGTTGAGCCTTCTCGTCCATGAGGGGCATCCACCGATCATCGTCGGCGTCTGCGGTTCCTCCAAGGGCATAGGCCACCTACGAGAGACCTCCAGGCATCTCTATCCTGGGCCAGCTTCTCCAGGATCTTCCATTCATGGCCAATTTTCTTGATGTCTGTCTCCAATTCTCGGCGCCAAGTGTTTCTTGGACGGCCTCTTTTCCGCTTACCCTGTGGGTTCCATTTCAGGGCTTGCTTTGTTATGTTAGAAGCAGGTTTTCTTAGTGTATGACCAATCCACCTCCACCGCTTCTGGAGAATCTCTTCCTCAATGGGTTTCTGTTTAGTCCGCTGCCACAGTTCCTGGTTGCTGATTTTGTCTGGCCAGTGAATTCTGAGAATCCTTCTTAGACAGTTGTTGATGAAGGACTGGATTCTGGTCAGGTTTACGGCCGTTGTTCTCCATGTCTCGGCTCCATATAGCAGCACAGGTTTTACCATAGCGTTAAAAATCCTTACTTTTAACTTGCTGCCTAAGTTGTTAGAGACCCAAACATTCTTGAGTTGTTGGAAGGCTGCTCTTGCTTTTCCTATCCTTATTTTGACGTCCGCATCTGTACCTCCTTGTTTATCTACCATGCTGCCAAGGTAAACAAAACTGTCCACCTCCTCAAGGGCTTCTCCTTCAAGCATAATGGGTGATGTACTGGTGGCATTAACCTTGAGGATTTTACTCTTCCCTTTGTGAATGTTGAGACCCATGCTAGCAGAAGTGGCTGCGACAATGTTTGTTTTCTCCTGCATCTGTTGTTGGGTATGTGCAAGAAGTGCAAGATCATCAGCAAAGTCAAGATCATCCAGTTGATCCCACAAGGTCCATTGGATGCCATTCCTTTTCTGCTGTGTAGATGTTTTCATCACCCAGTCAATGGCTAACAGGAAGAGGAATGGTGACAGCAAGCAACCTTGTCTCACACCAGTCTTCACCTGGAAAGCATCTGTCAACTGCTGGCCATGGATAACTCAGCAGTTTATCCCTTTGTACATGTTTCTGATTATATCAGTAATCTTCTGTGGCACCCCGTAATGCCTTAGCAATCTCCACAGGGTTTGCCTGTCAACACTGTCGAAGGCTTTTTCATAGTCAAATAAGTTGACATAGAGCGGCGAGTTCCACTCTAGTGACTGCTCTAGAATGATGCGCAGTGTCGCTATCTGGTCCGTGCAGGATCTGTTGGTGCGAAAGCCGGCTTGTTCGCCCCGTAACACAGGGTCTACAGCGTTTTTCATCCTGTTAAGTAGTACACGGTTGAAAACCTTTCCTGGGATGGACAGCAGGGTGATCCCTCTGTAGTTCGAGCAGGAGCTTAAGTCTCCCTTCTTTGGGATCTTGATAAGGTATCCCTCTTTCCAATCGGAAGGAACTTGCTCCTCTTCCCATATCTTCATAAACAGAGGGTGTAGCATTTCCACACTGGTTTCCAGGTCCACCTTCAGTGCCTCTGCTGGGATGCCATCAGGTCCCGCAGCCTTTCCATTTCTGAGTTGTTTAATGGCCCTGCTAATCTCTTCTTTGGTGGGACTATTACAGTCAATTAGCAGGTCATTATCGGCTGGTTGGATATCTGGTGGATTTCTTGGTTCAGGCCTGTTCAGGAGCTCTTCAAAGTGCTCCTTCCATCTCCTTCTCTGTTGCTCCTCACTTGGTATGGTGTTTCCCATTTTGTCCTTCACTGGTCTCTCTACCTTGCTAAATTTCCCTGACAGCGTCTTAATGGTATCAAACAGTTCCCTCATGTTCCCCTGGTGAGCTGCATCCTCTGCTTCTTTAGCAAGTTTATCAACAAATTCCTTCTTGTCCCTCTTGATGCTTTTCTTAACTTCCTTATTTGCATCTGCATACTCCTTCTGGGACTTGTTTTTCTGTGCTCGGGTGCGGCTGTTATTCACTTCTGATTTCTTTCTTTTCCTTTCTTCTATTTTATTCAGCGTACCTGCTGTCATCCATTCTTTGTGTGCCTTTTTCCTGTTTCCTAGCACTTCTTGACATGTTGACTGGACTGTTTCTTTCATGCTTTGCCACTTTCCTTCGGTGGTTTCATCTTCAAGTATTTCTTGTAGGACTTGGAACTTATTGAATAGTGAGATTCTGAATTCTTCCTTTTTGGCTTGGTCCTTCAGGAGGGAGGTATTATACCGAGTCCTGTATGCTGTTTGCTCGGTATAATGTCTCTTTAGTTTTAATTTCATCCTGGCCACAAGAAGATGATGATCTGAGGCAATATCAGCTCCCCTCTTAACACGTACGTCTTGGAGAGATCGCCTGAATTTTTTACAAATACATACATGGTCTATTTGGTTCATCGTTCTCATGTCCGGAGAGACCCATGTAGCTTTGTGAATCCTCTTGTGCTGGAAAATGCTCCCCCCTATGACCAGGTCAGCTGTGGCACATAGGTCCGCAAACCTCTCACCATTGTCGTTCATCTCGCCTATCCCTTGCTGTCCCATAACCTCTTCGTACCCTGTGTTGCTATTGCCGATCTTGGCATTAAAGTCTCCCATGAGGATGACGATGTTCCTCCGTGGGCGACCCTGGACTATGGTCATTACTCTATTGTAGAATTCATCTTTGTCTCCTTCATCACTTTCATTAGTTGGTGCGTAGCATTGTATAACATCTAGGTTGATGCTACGTTTCTTTGTTCGAAAGGTTGCTAAAAGGATTCTAGGTTTATAATACATATACATATTATAAACTGGAAAATAATATGTGTATGTGTTCTGATGTGAACAGTCTCTTGCTTAAATTAAGTTCTGAATATGTTCCTGATCAGTGAAGACTGTTCATATACTCCAGCAAGACCAGCTTTAAAGCTGTGTGTTTGCACAATGGTCAACAAAAATGGAAAATCCTTCAACTCACAGGGTAGGAACATTTGTGGATAAACACAGAAAAAAGTCGTACAGAGTGGGCTCTTTTGAAGCGATAGCGCCAAAATTATGGAGCAGTTTGCCTCAATCTTTGCGGGGAATTGTAAATGATTAAAAATCATTTAAGAAACAATTTAAAACTTTTTTGTTTAAATAGATTTTGGAGGACCAGAGCGCAGTGAGCATGCTAAAATGGCATGGATACCGGCGTGATATAAATATCAAATCAATCAATCAATCAAAGTGGTAGCACTTTTTCTATGACTACAGCAGTGGTACACAAAACATATGTGCTTTTTGTGCTTGTGGAACAGTTGTGATGACAGCAACTATTACAAAGTGAAACAACAGCCTCCTAGATATGACCACATTGTTAGTAGGCACAATGTGCAAGACAAATTGTTAAATGATCCGTTTAAAGTGTACTTACCACCACTTCACATCAAACTGGGTGTCATGAAAAATTTTGTAATAGCAATTGATCGCAATGAACAAGGGTTTATGAATATGAAAAAAGAAATTCAGAGCAATCAAAACTGATGCTGAGCTGGAATATTTATTAGGCTAGAAGGCTGCAACCTGACATGTGATACTTTATTTAGACCTAAGCTTAACCAACTTGAACTTGCTGCTTGTGATGCTTGTATGTTGGTGACACAAAACTTTCACTGGAATAACCAAGCTCAGAATTATGTTAACATACTACATGCAACTCAACTCCTTATGTCTCTAAAATGCATTTCTTACATTCTCGACTTTTTTTTTTACTACCAAACATGGTTGATGAAAGCAATGAGCATGGAGAGAGATCTCATTAAGAAATTTTTACTTTGGAAACAGTGTATCAAGGTCACTGCAATTATAAATGAGTGATAATTACTGTTAGTTTCTTCATCGCCCCCCCCCCCCCCAGACAAAAAAGACANCCCCCCCCAAGCAAAAGAGCAAGTGCTAATAGCACATTTGAACTTGTAGGGAATTAATCTGGAGACAAAATTTTGAAATGTATGCTTTTCATTTGTGTAATTTACATATACTTGTATTAGATTTAAAGCTTTATCATAAGATTCATTTATCTTCAATTTCATTGTATTCCTTAATAGATTTCGGAATGTTTTATTAAGACTTTCTAGGGACTTTTTAAAAAAAGTTACATTTTTATTTTAATTTCAAATTATAAAAGAATAAATAACATTTTTTTATGTTATGACAGAAAATCTTGTGGCGGGATTTTGAACATGGTGTAAATAATCACGTGCCATTGCCTCAATGGTTACTTTAATTTTAATTTTGTTTATTTCATCATAAATGGCACAGCAACTTGTGTTCCAGAGATGCTTGTCAACTTATGCAGCAAGGTTTTCTTTGGGTCATGTACTGCCTGACCATAATCCCGCACTGCCCAACCATAACCGTTTGGTAAGTTGTAATCCATAATACTTTTATATATTTTATTTGATCGTGATTCAGTTTTAGATGTGCATTATCCATTTCTGCTCTTGAATATATCTAAACTTTAATTTCTTTATTAAACACTTAAAAGTTATGCATGTCTATATCAGTGCATGCTAGGTAAGAAAATGTAGGCAAATGGAAAATTCATTTTTGTTTTAATGTCAACAAATTTCCTGACATGGCTCTTATCACTGACAATTATAAAGATAACAATTGTTGTTAAATTCCTTAACATCTGATTAAAACTAATTTTAATTAATTTGTATCATTGATTTATAAAATATAAGAAATTTTTTTAAAAAAAGCATGATACATTTTTTTTCCTATTTTTCAATAACCGTTACTTTTTATTTTTAAATTATAAAAAAAAAATAATTTGGCAATTTTTGAACCAATCTTATTTTCTGATGCCAATTATAGTAGTAACTTAACAGCCTATATCCCTATTATATATTGTCCTAAAAATTATTATTGGATATAATTTAATAATTAGCAATAATAAACACTAAAACAGTTACTTGAGTTAAATTGTTTAAATTTAAATCTCATGCACCTGATGATACTAGATTTATTAGTAACAATAATTTATTAATTTACTAAATTTATTATTGTAACTTTAAAAAAATAAAAATTAGGCCTTAAGCAGCCTAAGCCATGGCAATTTGTTTGCACATACTGACAATCCATAAAAAAATATTTTTGTAACATGAAGTTCCATTAATCGTTCATTAGTATTTAGTATTAGGCCTACTTAAAATCTGACCTGCTACGCTACACAAAATCTGACCTGAGATCTGGAATCTGCACACGTAAAACCGCATCGGAGAGTGAAATACTATGATAGATCGTCATATATTATAGAAAAATAGTTATTTATAACTATAATTTAATATAGTTTATTTATGTATAATATTTATAGAATTAGTTAACATTCCTTATTTTAGTCTTGATTCAAGTAGTAAGTAGCCGACAAAAAAGTTGTTTTTTCTGTCGTCTGGTGACACTAGTCCTAGTGTAATTGTAACCAAATAAAAAATATTATACTGCAATGCAATAATGCAGTTCAATTTATATGGTTGTTATTTATAATTAATAGAGAAATTGCAAATATTGCTCTGTCCATGAATAATAAAATCAAAAATATTGGATTGCATTGTCTTGAATTTCAAAAGAGATCATTTCGCGTTATTTTAATACTTTTATCAAGAGTAACATTATCTTGTCAAGGGAGATCACTGACAGAACTAGGGATATTCGTTTATTTCCCTTGCATAAGACCATTTAATCTGAGAGATCTGTCCTTTCATTGTAAGAATTAAAATTGTATGATCTCATTTTCGGTCAATGTAGAAAGTTCTCCCATTTATAAAATTAATACGTTTTTAAACTTAGGGACCAGTATCCATTTAAATTGATTTTTCATCTATTAATGTGTTGGAAATACACCTTTTTGCTTCTTTTTGATTTTTTACAACTAATAAAACATGTTACCACCAGCTTATGCACGAGTTTGGGAGAGATAGATCTAATGATTTCCCCCCCCCCCTTTTTCAAAATTTATTTTAAAAAAATTTTTTTTAGAGATCAGGTGGCTAAAAGAGAGTTTGTCTGTATTTCATGCTTCAGTGATTTGATATTACAGACTATCAGACTACAAGTCTTCTGTTTAACTGACTCTGCCAATCACCCAGAAGAATTTTTAAAGCAACAGAAATATTTTGAAATTATTTTTAAATTTAAGTAAATCAGGAACATATTATAAAGGCTAATAGGGGAAGAGACAGGGCCATCTTAACAGCATTGGAGACCCGCTAACCTATTAAAGTAAGGGAAAGCATTTGTGCCCAGGGTGACCATGTGTTATGACCAGTGTTTCTTTCAGACATTTTCTGGATCCCTGGATTATTGTTTTTAAATTGACAAACTTTTCTCACACTGATACCCAAACAGAAAAAAATTACATTGATTTTAAAACAAAAAAAATTTTCAAAACCAAACTAGTTGACAGAAACGTGGGAACCTACTTCCCACTCCACTTTTAAAGAAAAATAAATTGCCTAAAAGATATTTCAACATTCATTAACAATATAAGAAATTCAATGCCTCTAGAGGCATGAAGCTTGGGCAACCGCCCACTGTGCCCATGCCTTAAGACGGGAAGAGGGGACCGAAAGACAAACTCAACCTTGGACGCATTAGTAAAACAAAATTACCTCTGAGGATCTCTTCATTTTAAAATGTATGAAAAGATATTAAGTTTTACCTTAAATGTTTGATTATTTTCCGATTATTTTTTCAGCAACATTACGCTATTTTAATGTAAAAATATTCGTATTTGAAACAGATCCTGCCTTGCTCTGGTCTCTATATCTTTCAGATTTTTAAAACATTATAAATATTCATATCCGTTGAACAAGCAACGAAAACAGAAGATTCAATCACTCGGCCCTAATCTATTGATTCTGAGACCATGACACCAGGCTCACCTTGTGACAGACCTGCTCCCCCAAGATGTGAAGAGGCCGACACGACACTTGGTGAAGTATTCCCCATCATGGATGGCGGAGATGGGGAGTTTTCCGAGTCTTCTGTGCCAGACTGGATGAAGGGAAACATGGTTTTTATTGCCAGGTTTATTACATGGAACGATCTTTTCATACAGATTAATTTGTTAAAAGTGAGCATTACAAATAACTTTTCCTCTTCATGATTAAGTTTGAGCAAACTTTTTTAAGTTACTTCTAATTCTAAGTCTTCTCTTGTATGCTTTACCTGTGACACCTGATTAGCTCTGTAGGCTGCCAACTGTTTCAGGTATTGTTTTTTGGCACTTTCAGTTTTTTTCTTGTAAATCTGTTTGACAATAAGAAGTCATCTATGTATATATTCAGTTAATCTGAGTGCTAAACACATTAAGAAGTCATCTATGTATACATTCAGTTGATCTGAGTGCTAAACACAATAAGAAGTCATTATGTATACATTAGTTGATCTGAGTGCTAAACACAATAAGAAGTCATCTATGTATACATTCAGTTGATCTGAGTGCTAAACACAATAAGAAGTCATCTATGTATACATTCAGTTGATCTGAGTGCTAAACACAATAAGAAGTCATCTATGTATACATTCAGTTGATCTGAGTGCTAAACACAATAAGAAGTCATCTATGTATACATTCAGTTAATCTAAGTGCTAAACACCGTTGGAAACTCATCCCAATATCAGTTGGTCCGCAGCATAACATTAAACTTAGCTTACCAGCTGGCATTATTGCTTCTTATTGCTTAAAGGGGGCATTGTTGCTCTAAAGTGCTACACAAGGGAATTATCCTTATTGTCTTAATTGGATTTAGTGTTTCATAAGTGGCGAGGTGTAATTATGAAGGATTTTTGAAATGTGTTTTGATAGATGTGTTCATGAGATTGTGTTGGGTGGATTAAACACATTTTGGACCATGGGAAATGCTTGGATCAACAGATCCACGTTTGTGTTTTTCCCTATATGAGCAATACAAATAAAAAAAGATGATGATATTGTGCTAGGCCTAGGTCGTCATCAACGTTTAATATTAGTTTCTATTGGTGCACACAAATTACTGCTTTTCCTGTGCTCAGTGAATACTGTGCTCGGTGCATAGGACACCTGTGCTCAGTGCATACTGTGCTCGGTGCGTAGGACACCTGTGCTCAGTGCATACTGTGCTCGGTGCGTAGGACACCTGTGCTCAGTGCATACTGTGCTCGGTGCGTAGGACACCTGTGCTC
>CAXITT010000147.1:1239802-1254346 GCA_964033795.1 Lymnaea stagnalis
CCCCCCCCCCCCCCCAAACCAGTGGCGTCACCAGCACATTTGATAAGAGAGCCATTTTAAAAGCATTCACCCATCTACCCAGTGGCGTCACCAACACAAACCAGTCACCCAGTGACGTCACCAGCACACTTGGTCAGGGTGACTGTTTAAAACCAGTCACCCAGTGACGTCACCAGCACACTTAGTCAGGGTGCCTGTTTAAAACCAGTCACCCAGTGGCGTCACCAGCACATTTGGTCAGGGTGCCTGTTTAAAACCAGTCACCCAGTGACGTCACCAGCACACTTAGTCAGGGTGCCTGTTTAAGACCAGTCACCCAGTGGCGTGACCAGCACACTTGGTCAGGGACGCCACGTCATCAAAACCTTCTTTAAAGCTTTCACTTTCACTTTACCTTGTTTTTTGGTTCAAGATCCTTCAAGGCAATTTTCACCCAATGCTGCATGTCTTGCCCTATCTATGTCTATTACGGGAAAGGAAATCAGGGTGACTGTGTCCAGGGTTGTTCAGAGAGTTGAGAAAATATACGTAGTCCTACAGATACATCCCACGTATAATGAGTTGAATTTGTTTGAATCACTTTAATGTGATCCGGAATACATTTGGCTTATTTGAGCCATGTAATTGATATAATGGGACATGGGGCGCCTTGGGAAATGTGGATTCAGCATGTGGCGCACAGAATCGAACAGTCTGTGAACCACTGGCCTAGATTCTTGATGACTAGATTTATTTTATTTACGCTTGCAACACGGTTGCGTTGACCCAGCTTTATGTATTATTTATTACAGAGAAACAACATGGGGGAACCCAGCTTTATATATATATACATGTATATATACATATATATATGTATATATACATATATGACAATATAATGTCATTGACTGTAGTAGATACCGAAAGCTTAATTGGTCAACAAACATTTATAATGCAGTATCTATGTCAAATTATATTTCAGGAATATTTATGGTTTTGATGCATTAACCACACGAGGTCTAAGGAATTTTCAGCAATTGGGACCATCTTATTTACATGATCTCGCAAGAGGTGTGCGCACTCAGGTAAAAGACAGAGCAACTTGTTGACTACTTGAATAATGAACAGAAACTCGTCCCTCTCCCCTATAGACAGTGACGAGGCCATGACAGGAAATTCAGGCTCATACCAGCGAGAGGCCAGCACAGGAACTGCTCATTCCTGCCCAAGACAATCAGGGACTTGAACAAGCTTTCAAAAGGATCAGTTGAGGCGACAACACTAGACACATTTGTGTCTATTGCCTCGAGCCTTTCAAACCCAGTGCATGATTCCCTCATAAAGTAACACTTGCAATCAGTGAAATACCCTCATCAACACCAGGCACAGAAACATTGCAAATCCCCTCTACATGAATAGGAGCCAAAATGATCAATAAATTGATTGTGGGCCCTTAATATATAGAAGAAAAAGAAGATGTGTGCCTCCTCTCCCGGCCAACTGTCCCAGGAGCTGCCTACGAGCGAATTAAACTCCAACAAACAAAAAAAAACTAAACCAGCATCTGAAATGTACACACTGCTCGGAACTTTTTGGATGTGATCATTCGAGGCTCTAGTCAACAAGTCTGTGGTGGCTTGCTACCACAAACCCCCCCCCTCCCCTGGCGCTATCCGGGGACCAAAACCACCAGTGCGTGCGCCTGCGATAACAGACAAGCGACTTACATGGTATCTGCCGACAATGGTAGCACCTATAGGGCTACCGCTGTGGAGAATCTGCAGCTGGAATTAAAAGGCTGAAATCATGATTTACTTGTTGCCTTTAATGGATATGAGACATGAGGTGGGGTGTGGCATCCTCATGCCGATGATTCTATCTTCACAGGCATTGAAGTAGCTGTTCCTTGGCAACCGTATCGTCCCAGCTGCTTCGTAAATTAGTATCGAAGTAGAAACTCACAGTAATAATCCCTAGTAGATGGTGTCCTACGCTTCCCCCGGGATGGGTGGGGGAAGTTTTAAGGCCGTAAATATACCATCCCGACCCCTGGGGAAGTGGGCTCCGGACATTGTGAGAACATTGTCACCGGCCGACCGGATGTCCTTGAGATGGGGTGGTCATCGTTGGTACACGGCCGAGTGGGTGCTGGAGGGGCGCTGTCCGGGCAAAGGGGGATCTCCAACGTGCGGCTTCGCGGCCCGAAACTCGTTTTAAAAAAGGAAAGGGGGTGCTCTTGGTAGGGCATAAAGAGCTTGGTACTAGTTCGACAGCTCGCTGACGCCATTTCCTAATGGACAATGTCTGTATGTGATCAACGCTTTCATTTACAAGTAAACTGTTTCGATCTGACTACCACTTGCATATAAAAGTACAGTCTGGATCTGATTACCACTTTCATATAAAAGTACAGTCTAGATCTGCTTACCACTTGCATTTATATATTAAAACTCGCAATAAATCTTATAATAAATCCAATAATCCCCAGCACAATCCCCCTCCCCCTCTCATTATGATGACATGTCCACGATAGATAACCATTCTTTTCAAGACACCAAGCTTAACGATGAAATCAAACATTTTAATGGAGTCAAAATCTGGCACTGACCGAGGACAACAACAAAAAAAATAACAGAAAAAAAATTAATGTGAATCGCTGAACAATGCTCTGCCTTCATCCTCTCTTTCACTCTGCCTTCATCCTCTCTTTCACTCTGCCTTCATCCTCTCACTCTGGCACAGCCTTCCCAGCGATCTGGTTTCTGAGACGGGATCAATCTAGAATGTCCATAATTTACAACCATTTTATGTCATCTCCCCACCCCACCCCACCACCACACAGTTTTCCAGCCAACTCACCAAGATTGAACTCCCACTCAACCAAACCCTCTCATACACCACGGACCAGGACGAGTGGGGTGCAGTGTTAACCATTCTCAATAGAAAATACTATTCCTATCACTGCCCTCTGTCTATCTCCCCCACCCACCCCCACTCTCTCTCTCTCTCTCTCTCCATTTATTTATCTTTTACATGACCGTACCTTTCCCAATGACTTTCTTTCCATCTAACTCTATCCCTCTTTCTTTTCATTTCTCTCCATCTTTCGTCATCTCACTTTCCCCATCTCTTTCTCAATATAACCTTCACTCCCAAACTCTATTTCTCTTTCCCCTCTCTTTCTCTCTCTCTCTCTCTATCTATCTCTCTCTCTCTCTCTCTCTCGCTCTCTCTCTCGCTCTCTCTCTCTCTCTCTCTCTCTATGAGAGAGAGAGAGAGAGAGAGAGAGAGAGAGAGAGAGAGAGAGAGTCTCTCTCTCTCTCTCTCTCTCTCTCTCTCTCTATATATATATATATATATATATATATATATATATATATATATATATAAAACTCTAAATCTCTATCTCCATTACTCCCTCTCTCTCCCTCTCTCTCTCCATCAGATTTCACTCTACCCCCTACACCTGCCACCCCACACCCCCCTCCCATTAATCAGTTCAGTACCCGGACGTGCAGCTCATAAATCATAAAACCGACCCATGACGTCACGTGGGTGTAAACCTTCATAAATTTGATCTTCATCATTAGACACGGGATTTGAGATTCCCTGTGCAATTACAACCTTTAAATTTACGAGGTCTCGAGATGGAGTGAGTACCGCCCCTGTGTCTCGAGATGGAGAGAGTACCGCCCCTGTGTGTCGAGATGGAGTGAGTGCCGCCCCTGTGTCTCGCGATGGTGTGATTACCGCCCCTGTGTCTCGAGATGGTGTGAGTACCGCCCCTGTGTCCCGAGATGGTGTGAGTACCGCCCCTGTGTCTCGAGATGGTGGGAAATTTACGAGGTCTCGAGATGGAGTGAGTACCGCCCCTGTGTCTCGAGATGGAGAGAGTACCGCCCCTGTGTGTCGAGATGGAGTGAGTGCCGCCCCTGTGTCTCGCGATAGTGTCATTACCGCCCCTGTGTCTCGAGATGGTGTGAGTACCGCCCCTGTGTCCCGAGATGGTGTGAGTACCGCCACTGTGCCTCGAGATGGTGTGAGTTCCGCCCCTGTGTCTCGAGATGGAGAGAGTACCGCCCCTGTGTCTCGAGATGGTGTGAGTACCGCCAATGTGTCTCGAGATGGTGTGAGTACCGCCACTGTGTCTCGAGATGGAGAGAGTACCGCCCTTGTGTTTCGAGATGTTGTGAGAACGGCCCCTGTGACTCGAGATGTAGAGAGTACCGCCCCTGTGTCTCGAGATGGTGTGAGTACCGCCACTGTGTCTCGAGATGGTGTGAGTACCACCCCTGTGTCATGAGATGGTGTGAGTACCGCCCCTGTGTCTCGAGATGGTGTGAGTACCGTCCCTGTGTCTCGAGATGGCGTGAGTACAGTGTCATGAGATGGTGTGGGTGCCGCCCCTGTGTCTCGGGATGGTGTGAGTACCGCCCCTGTGTTTCGAGATGGTGTGAGTACCGCCCCTGTGTCTCGAGATGGTGTGAGTACCACCCCTGTGTCTCGAGATGGTGTGAGTACCGCCCCTGTGTCTCGAGATGGTGTGAGTACAGCTCCTGTGTCTCGAGATTGCGTGGATACCACCACAGTCGAAATCGTTTGAGGTCGACCTTCTTTTTAATCGCTGTAACTAAATAATATGAAACTCCTCCCATACGCTGAGAGCACATTTATTTGGATACCTACAAGGATTGCAGCACATTACGTCCAACTACTTACAACTGAGCTGATCAGTCAAAACAACAGATACTAGTATTAAGCACAGCGTTACAGGCAGCCCAAGACCTCTGCACATGTTTTCAGCCACATGTGGAAAAGACGCTGGCTATAGGGCATTGAAATGTTTGCCAACCAAATCAGGATGGACAGTTTTTAAACAAACTCTACGCCTTCGGGAAGGCTGAAACTCTTGACTTTAGGAGGCAATGGTCGCACATAATACACGTTATTTCCAGAATATCTTAAGTCCACGTCATCAATGATCTCAAGCCTTCTTAACATCACCAATTGACGGGACAGGCTAATGCCGTTGAAAGTTGATGGGGCAGGCCAATGCCGTTGAAAGTTGATGGGGCAGGCCAATGCCGTTGAAAGTTGATGGGGCAGGCCAATGCCGTTGAAAGTTGATGGGGCAGGCCAATGCCGTTGAAAGTTGATGGGGCAGGCCAATGCCGTTGAAAGTTGATGGGGCAGGCCAATGCCGTTGAAAGTTGATGGGGCAGGCCAATGCCGTTGAAAGTTGATGGGGCAGGCCAATGCCGTTGAAAGTTGATGGGGCAGGCCAATGCCGTTGAAAGTTGATGGGGCAGGCCAATGCCGTTGAAAGTTGATGGGGCAGGCCAATGCCGTTGAAAGTTGATGGGGCAGGCCAATGCCGTTGAAAGTTGATGGGGCAGGCCAATGCCGTTGAAAGTTGATGGGGCAGGCCAATGCCGTTGAAAGTTGATATGTCCAACTCATACCAGCAGGCTTTTTTTTTAAAAAAAAGAGTTTGAGAATGCCCGGACCTTGTATTACCCTACAGTATGCAAAGCGATGTCACTCATTATGTCTCACTATTAGTATCAAGTGATCTAACTCATTAGATTCAATCCCATTTATGATCAGGTTGTACCATGGTAAAAAGAAGGGGCGGTGGGTGGGGGGGGGGGCGGTGTTACGCCTCTGGACGGACTTGTTTTAGGGCTTCATTTTAGGTCCACTTCATATTATTTAAATGAAGCTTATATTTTATTTGCATTCTGAATTCAATGAAAAATATCATTACAAGAACTTGTGACATCGCTATGCATCGTAATCCCGTGTCCGTTAATCTTATTAACGAAGATCACATGACGTCATCGAAAACATACTCTCAAAACTAGAGGGTTGGGTTGTGTGTGTGGGAGGGGGGGGGCGACAGAAATCGTTTGTTTCTAACAGCAAAGCTATCAAATCCCAGTAAGGGAGCTAACGGCCTGATTGTGTTGTCCACCCCCCGATTCATCATCATCAATTTGAGATCATTCCGTGTTGTACTAGCAATGACTTTCTGGACACGATGTTGCCCGATTACATCCTTCATAGCAGCTGATGACAAAACACCAATACCTCTACAAGTGCCTCGCCACCCCCCCTCCCCCCCCACCCCCCCCCCCCAAAAAAAAATAGGATGCATTACTTAATTATACAACGTATAGAATAAATCAATTCTATTTGATTTGTATGCACTATCCATAAATTATTTTTAACAAAGTTACTTGTCACAGTCCAACGGAAGGGGGTGGGGGGCATGCCTAATTGGTTCCATCCAATCACGTCATACCAGATAATTGTATTCAATTTATTATGAATGAAGTAAGTCAGTTGTGAAACACTAGGCCACAGAGTGTTCAAAATAAAAAAGTTTTTAGTAACAAAAGATTTCATACATCTAGGAGTGAATTAAAAAGTGTTATAGGCGGACGGTAAAAACTTCTATTTTGTCACGTGGCTCTTTGAAGGAATAGATGTCTGATATATGATGATATTTGAACTATCCTCTCCTGCCTTCTGATATATAATGATATTTGAACTATCCTCTCCTGCCTTCTGATATATAATGATATTTGAACTATCCTATACTGCCTTCTGATATATAATGATATTTGAACTATCCTCTCCTGCCTTCTGATATATAATGATATTTGAACTATCCTCTCCTGCCTTCTGATGTATAATGATATTTGAACTATCCTCTCCTGCCTTCTGATGTATAATTGTATTTGAACTATCTTCTCCTGCCTTCTGATATATGATGATATTTGAACTATCCTCTCCTGCCTTCTGATGTATAATAGTATTTGAACTGTCTTCTCCTGCCTTCTGATATATGATGATATTTGAACTATCCTCTCCTGCCTTCTGATGTATAATAGTATTTGAACTGTCTTCTCCTGCCTTCTGATATATGATGATATTTGAACTATCCTCTCCTGCCTTCTGATGTATAATAGTATTTGAACTGTCTTCTCGTGCCTTCTGATATATGATGATATTTGAACTATCCTCTCCTGCCTTCTGATGTATAATAGTATTTGAACTGTCTTCTCCTGCCTTCTGATATATGATGATATTTGAACTATCCTCTCCTGCCTTCTGATATATAATGATATTTGAACTATCTTCTCCTGCCTTCTGATGTATAATAGTATTTGAACTATCTTCTCCTGCCTTCTGATATATAATGATATTTGAACTATCCTCTCCTGCCTTCTGATGTATAATAGTATTTGAACTGTCTTCTCCTGCCTTCTGATATATGATGATATTTGAACTATCCTCTCCTGCCTTCTGATGTATAATTGTATTTGAACTGTCTTCTCCTGCCTTCTGATATATAATGATATTTGAACTATCCTCTCCTGCCTTCTGATGTATAATAGTATTTGAACTGTCTTCTCCTGCCTTCTGATATATGATGATATTTGAACTATCCTCTCCTGCCTTCTGATGTATAATAGTATTTTAACTGTCTTCTCCTGCCTTCTGATATATAATGATATTTGAACTATCCTCTCCTGCCTTCTGATGTATAATAGTATTTGAACTGTCAAATCCTGCCTTCTGATATATGATGATATTTGAACTATCCTCTCCTGCCTTCTGATGTATAATAGTATTTGAACTATCTTCTCCTGCCTTCTGATATATGATGATATTTGAACTATCCTCTCCTGCCTTCTGATGTATAATAGTATTTGAACTATCTTCTCCTGCCTTCTGATATATGATGATATTTGAACTATCCTCTCCTGCCTTCTGATGTATAATAGTATTTGAACTGTCTTCTCCTGCCTTCTGATATATGATGATATTTGAACTATCCTCTCCTGCCTTCTGATGTATAATAGTATTTGAACTATCTTCTCCTGCCTTCTGATATATGATGATATTTGAACTATCCTCTCCTGCTTTCTGATGTATAATAGTATTTGAACTATCTTCTCCTGCCTTCTGATATATGATGATATTTGAACTATCATCTCCTGCCTTCTGATGTATAATAGTATTTGAACTATCTTCTCCTGCCTTCTGATATATGATGATATTTGAACTATCCTCTCCTGCTTTCTGATGTATAATAGTATTTGAACTATCTTCTCCTGCCTTCTGATATATGATGATATTTGAACTATCCTCTCCTGCCTTCTGATGTATAATAGTATTTGAACTATCTTCTCCTGACTTCTGATATATGATGATATTTGAACTATCATCTCCTGCCTTCTGATGTATAATAGTATTTGAACTATCTTCTCCTGCCTTCTGATATATGATGATATTGGAACTATCTTATCCTTCCTCCTAATATATAATGATATTTGAACTATCCTGTCCTGCTTGCAGATCCCAAAACATTTTCTTTGCAGATATAACTTATAAAAATGGCTCCTCTTTCAAAAAATGTTGCTGAAATATGATACCACAGCCACTGCCGACCCCTTTACCTAACAGATGACACCACTACCGACCCCTATATCTAACAGATGACACCACTGCCGACCTCTATACCTAACAGATGACACCACTGCCGACCTCTATACCTAACAGATGACACCACTGCCGACCTCTATACCTAACAGATTACACCAATGCCGACCTCTATACCTAACAGATGACACCACTGGGCTGGAGATATGGATTGTCTACTGTGGTGACCCGACATATATACCTAACAGATGACACAAATGCCGACCTCTATACCTAACAGATGACACCACTGCCGACCCCTATACCTAACAGATGACATCACTGCCGACCCCTTTACCTAACAGATGACACCACTGCCGACCTCTATACCTAACAGATGACACCCCTGCCGACCCCTATACCTAACAGATGACACCACTGCCGACCTCTATACCTAACAGATGAAACCACTGCCGACCCCTATACCTAACAGATGACACCACTGCCGACCTCTATACCTAACAGATGACACCACTGCCGACCCCTTTACCTAACAGATGACACCACTGCCGACCTCTATACCTAACAGATGACACCACTGCCGACCTCTATACCTACAAGATGACAATACTGCCGATCTCTATACCTAACAGATGACACCAAAGCCGGCTGATAGGATCTAACACCGCTGTATAAAGTAAGTTCATCAGTCCGGGGCCACCTGATTTAGTGACTGCTCGTATCATAGCATGCCTCTCCTTAAGTCTAAGACTGGTATTACGTGGTTCCGGGAGAGCCCATGCCGCCACCCTCCTAACCAGCCACATGCCACAACAACGACAACATGAGGCTATCCTGGACACTCATGATGAGAAATATCTGTGAGTTGACGCCTCCCTGTCCGACCCCCCCCCCTCCAAAACCGCCATAGCACCCACCCACCCTCATCGTGAAATGAGTCAGCTGGAGAAAAGACCATCTATAAATCAAAGGAAATTTCATCGTAAAGTCTCAGATATCAAACAGCCACAAAACATGTCCGAATGGGAACCCAGGAAACACTAGACGTTATCATGATGTCGTGGCATTCTTTGCAAGCTGATGAGCAGATGAGACAATAGAGAAAAGGCTGTGGAATAAATTGTCATTTTTGGCATGTATAATGTCACAGCGTCATTTATGTTGTAGTTAGAAGTCATTTATATCGTAGGTTAAACGTCATTTATAGTGTATGATTGTATGCGTACAAGTCGTTCTTAAAGCTTTGAAGAACAAGGAAATGTCTCGTGGACTGGTGATTTGTCAGTTTCACATAAATGACATCATTCGTGGCATGACTGATTTTTACTGGCATTATATACTTACAGACGGACTTAACGTAGACTAGGAGTGATAGGCTGACATAGCGTATCCAAAGAGTCACAGGCAGACTCAACAAGGCCTTGGAGACTGACCCATGTATAAATAGGCTTGAAATCTCACATTTTGTCCCCTACCCAATACCCATAGTTGTGAAAATGTTAAATACCGACATGACAGCCGAGTATCATACATTTGGTTTGAAATAGTTGAATGCCGACATGACAGCCGAGTATCATACATTTGGTTTGAAATAGTTGAATACCGACATGACAGCCGAGTATCATACATTTGGTTTGAAATAGTTGAATGCCGACATGAAGCTGTGTATCATACATTTGGTTTGAAATAGTTGAATGCCGACATGAAGCTGTGTATCATACATTTGGTTTGAAATAGTTGAATGCCGACATGACAGCCGAGTATCATACATTTGGTTTGAAATAGTTGAATGCCGACATGAAGCTGTGTATCATACATTTGGTTTGAAATAATTGAATGCCGACATGAAGCTGTGTATCATACATTTGGTTTGAAATAGTTGAATGCCGACATGAAAGCTGTGTATCATACATATGGTTTGAAATAGTTGAATGCCAACATGAAGCTGTGTATCATACATTTGGTTTGAAATAGTTGAATGCCGACATGAAAGCTGTGTATCATACATTTGGTTTGAAATAGTTGAATGCCGACATGAAAGCTGTGTATCATACATATGGTTTGAAATAGTTGAATGCCAACATGAAGCTGTGTATCATACATTTGGTTTGAAATAGTTGAATGCCGACATGAAGCTGTGTATCATACATTTGGTTTGAAATAGTTGAATGCCGACATGAAAGCTGTGTATCATACATTTGGTTTGAAATAATTGAATACCGACATGAAGCTGTGTATCATACATTTGGTTTGAAATAGTTGAATGCCGACATGAAGCTGTGTATCATACATTTGGTTTGAAATAGTTGAATACCGACATGAAGCTGTGTATCATACATTTGGTTTGAAATAGTTGAATGCCGACATGAAGCTGTGTATCATACATTTGGTTTGAAATAGTTGAATGCCAACATGAAGCTGTGTATCATACATTTGGTTTGAAATAGTTGAATACCGACATGAAGCTGTGTATCATACATTTGGTTTGAAATAGTTGAATGCCGACATGAAGCTGTGTATCATACATTTGTTTTGAAATAGTTGAATGCCGACATGAAAGCTGTGTATCATACATTTGGTTTGAAATAATTGAATACCGACATGACAGCCGAGTATCATACATTTGGTTTGAAATAGTTGCAGCCATAAGATCGTGGATGATCGAAGGGAGCCAACTTTGTTAAGGCCCATAAACTGACCGCCCATTGTTTCCCCTTACATAGCACATCATTAGGTTTCTTTCAATCGATTAAGATATCAATGAGAGAGTTTACAGCCTTGAGTTTTCATTAAACAAAGTGGAGACGATGGGGATCTTTTGTTTCGTTAATGGATATCATCTAACAGTTTCTTAGTCACATAACTGCAGCCATCCTCGTATTCAGAAGTGGGACAAGATGACCTCACACTTAAAATCTTCTCAGTTTGAAACTCTCGCATTGCATCAATGACTACACTCAGAACTAAAGTTTTGAACAGCAAATTACAAAAATGGCAAGCAAATATTTCCCCGGCGATCGCTAGAGTTTCCGTATACAAATTGAACACCGAAAAGAGCGCGGCCAATGCATGACCAAGCATGGCCAATACATGACCAAGCATGGCCAACCAATGACCAGACAGACCAATCTCGCATTGATTTATATTTAGAGTCCGTCGTTCGTGGCTCAACCGTATCACGTGATGGAGGACTGTTAAAATGTGCCTACCTAAGTCATGCTCTTTTACTATTCACTGTGTTACGTTCCCATAGGCGCTTTTGAAAATGTAATCTGTTTTAAGATATGGCTCCTTTGTTGAACAATACATAACAAGGGACTGAAAACAAGTATAAAATGAACAACGATATCAAAGCTAGTGATATTAACAATAATCAATTTAATTAGACTATTGATTTTTTTTTTAAAATACAAAGCAAAATATAAAGAAATATCAACTTAGCATACAGCACTTGAAAAAGTTCAATCCTCAAGAGATACAAATCTTAAAATACAAACACAGATACAAAGAGTGCAATCTAAGGCTCCTATATTACGTCTCGTAAATGTCTTGGAAATTAGTAAAATCCTTTCCCTCTCTCACTTCCTCTCGCTCCCCCATTCTTCCTCTCCCTCTCTCTCTCTCTCTCTCTCTCTCTCTCTCTCTCTTTCTCACACTCTCTCTCTCTCTTTCTCCGTCTCTCTCGCTGCCGCCTTATTCATAGGTAGAAAGTTGGAATCCTCAAGAAAATAAATCATAAAAATTGCATGATATGATAGCATTCTTTAGAACACATTAAAACGTAAATAACCTTTTCCAAATCAAGGGAGGGGGTTGTGTTGGTACAGCGCAACATATGTAATCGTTGACGTCAATATCAAAAAAGGGACAAAAGTGGTGGTCGTCACAACGCCACGTTAAATTAAAATTAGGTTAACACACATGCTATAACAACTGGATATTATAAATTTCCGATTACAACTGAAGTTGTTCAAGCAAGAATCAGACATCTCGATAACGTGTTTGTTAAAAATAAAGCCTTGGCTATATAATTATTTGAATTCGATTGCATTTATTACAGGCCTCACAAATTATTTTTACTTGGCACTTTGGCTTGCAAGTATATTTTCCCAAGCTTTCTATTAACTCAACAAGGGCGATGTGCATATGGATTTATTTTAGTTCGTACGTCGAAAATCTATCATCGCCATTTTTAACATCAGCTTGTTGTCGGGGCTGAATCTGTCTGTGGGGGCGCAGATGACTGACCAGGCCGATTATGGCACGAAATGTTCTGGTGCAGAAGGTGGATGGGATGGATGGGACAACGCCAGGTCAGAGGTAACTGCTGCTTTTTTTTTTTTTTTTTTGGATTTTTATAAGAAAGAGAGTAACTAGAAAGTGGTACACGGTTTAGGCTAAAGGGTTTTATTAATCTATTAAAATAGGGGCGTTGTCGTTTCAGCAATTGGGTATAAATATACAGGTCAGAGGTAACTGCTGCTTTTTTTTTTTTTTTTTTGGATTTCTATAAGAAAGAGAGTAACTAGAAAGTGGTACACGGTTTAGGCTAAAGTGTTTTATTAATCTATTAAAATAGGGGCGTTGTCGTTTCAGCAATTGGGTATAAATATGTGGAGTGAAATTTCGGATCCAATGTTAAAAAAAAAATATGTCGCTTTAACTTCCGTTTCATCACAGTCCAGCCGTTAGTGGATACAAAAATAAAGTCAGAAACCTTTCATCTAAGTTAGTACAGACAGTTGGTGGTAATAGTAATTGCTTTAAATATTCTTGTTTAATAGATGACTGGAAAATACTCATACAAAAGGAACGAACTACTGAATAACAGAAATGGACCATAGTCATCCTACTTTATAGGCGACTACGTGAGCAGGGAGTAGGCTAGGAGACGTTCAAACATGGAGTCAGGTTAAACATTCCTGACTTTCACCAATATACTGTTCATCGTAACGGGAACTAATTCAGATGCGTTAAAAAGAGTGTGTAGTCGAGATTATCACCAGACGTTAATCTTGACAAAAAAAGAAGAAACAAATCCCCAAAGCCTGAAAGCCAATCTAGGGCTCAACAAAAAATGTGTCACAGCGTGACGCCATGTGTAATCTGGTCACAAATTCCCTATCGAATTAATTGCCTTTTACGGAAGTCTCTGCGGCGATTTACTGCCATTCGGGGCAGCTTCCAACGACATTTGTCGCAGGCGGTGGCCATGGACTCTCTAAACCTAAGCCATTAAACTTTCCGGGATCAAGGGTCACCATGATAAATATGCAATATCAGTTTACAACGAGGCAAGTTACAGATTTAAATAAATAGAAAATGAAACAACCACTAAAAAACAAAGTTTTTGGTATAAATCCTTTATAAAGTGTTATATCGAAGCAATGGGGGCAGGGATACAAATCTGATAAAACATGCATTCAAGTAATGCACATTATCAGAATCCGAATGTGTGCCCCCCCCCCCCAACCGGCTTGCAACCGCACATATTTTTCACTACCCTAAACTATATTAAAATTCTAATAACCCACCTGCTTTTTCAATGCAGATTAATTTCACCAACTATATCAAAGAAACAAAAGAAAATAGTACGCACCAAACGCACTTGCGATATTATCTTTTTTAAGAATCTTATTTAGCGCAGTTATCGTCAATGGCATTTTATCTTCCCCTTGAAAAACAGGAAAAGCGGATTTTTGATAGTTTGGGCTGAAAATGTGAAAGAATATGTTGTCATCGGCAATGAGTCTATGCGCCAAGTTTCAGCTCGATAGCTTGACGGGAAGTGGGCCAATTAGCCGTCCGAAGTCAGCCTTCCACAAGCAAAAGCGAAGTTAATATAAAAGGATTTAAAAAGCAGTAGCCAAATAAGGAATATCGTAATGCATTACATGTGGACACATGGATCAATTGTGTATTGGATGAAAGCTGACTTGGGCTTCCATATTTTTACGATATTTGATTTTATGCATTCTTTGCTTACTAATGCGAGCCCGCCAAACAATGGCGGAGGCAATGAGTAAAATTTCGATAAACTAAAATCACCTGACAAAAGATGCATTCAAGTAGCCCACGTTATAAGAATCCCAATTAGTGCTACGCCCCCCCCCC
>CAXITT010000147.1:1262716-1280191 GCA_964033795.1 Lymnaea stagnalis
AAACGTGCCAAAGTGTCATCGTTTTATAGCCATTTTAATTGTTTCTATGGTAAAGTAGTTACTATCCTATATCTCATTTTTATTTTACTTAGTTTACATGTTTTTAATAATTGTAAAGCGCTTAGAGCTTTAAGGTAAGCGCTATATAAAAATGCCTAAATAAATAAATAAATAAATATCGCTTTCACTGAGTATTAGATGACCGAAAACCTGAGTCACTTTCGGCCGGATGGCCGAAAGTCTAAGTCAATTTCGGCCGAAACCGAAGAAAAACCGAAAGTTAACTTTTCTCTTTCGGCCGAAACCGAAATTAAGCCGAAAGTTAACTTTTCAGTTTCGGCCGAAACCGAAACTTGGCCGAAAGGGATAAAATGGCCACTTTCGGCGCCGAAACCGAAGCCGAAGCCGAAATTCGATCGGCCTCTACACCATGTCCTACTTTAAAAGCTGATGCCCTCTTGTTGAGAAATAGAAATTGAAAACATATTCCCAATGTTGGATAGTTATTTTTTTTAAACTATTTCAAAATATTATTATAAAGGCATTCATACTGATGGGAGGGTAGTTACTTCCGTATAGTTGTGAGCCTAGGCCATCTCTCTTTGACTATAACGGAAGTCTTTAAAGTAGCGACGGGGATATTTATAGATATTTCTTATATATATTTTTTTTTTCATTATTATTTTTAACAATGAGAAGAAAGGGTGTGGCATGAATATATAATCAGGAGCGGCATATATTCTGAACAATATGGCTTATAAAATTACATTGTGTCTCTAGAATAGCTTATTTATTCAGATCATAAAATCTATCGGGCGAAGTAATATGGCATTGGTTCCGATATTTCACCAACTTGAAAAGGTGAAAGGCACTACTTACAACTCTTTACAAAAATGATAATTCAGTTGTTGTTATTTTTTTTTCCATTTGACGTACGCTTTATGCCTTCGTTTTTACACATTTTAATCCGGGGGTTGTGGGGGGGGGGGGCAAAGAGATGCTCCAACCCCTCCCGTTCTCCCCCCCACGCTACTCTCCACCCGGCAACTCCAACGTTTACCCAAATTTTAATTTTAAAAAGTCCCATTTCTTTCCCCCCCCCCCCTTCTCTCCCCCCCCCCCCATCTAAACGTATTCCCACAACCATCCCGACTTTTCAGAAGCTGCAGCATTGAATGAAAGGCTAGTCCTCCCTCCCATGACAAGCAATGACCATGAAATATTGATAGGCTTCCCTTTAACACCGAGCACGTGCCTAGTTTACCTCAACATTCACTTTTTGGGCTGGTGGTTTTTTTTATTAATTATGCATTTCCACCATCCCACCGCTGACCATTTGATTGCTAAACCAGGAAATTTACATTTAACCTTGACCCTTCCATTAGGAAGCAATCCCAAGGGGATGTAACAAAGAGGCAGTTATCGGAGATGGTTGTCGACCTTTTAATTTACTATTAATTAAAGTAGAGATGTAATTTGTTCCCGTTTCTTTACGTGATTCCTCATTTTTCAATGAACTGATTATGCTTCACACCTAAGCCTTTTTTTTTTTGTATGTCGATAAGTTGGAGTCTTGGAGTCGTGCAATGGTCGTACGGAAAGGTGCGAGTCCGGCGGTATCAGTCATAAAGTCATGTTAGAGTAACAGTTATACGGTCATAGAAGAGTCAGATTGTGCGGTGTATCAGTTATAAAGTCATGTTACAGTGAGATTTGGAAGCTTAACCCGTCATGTATGAGTCAGAATATGCGGTGTATCAGTTATAAGGTTAGGTAACAGTAAGATAATACCGTAAAGCAATGTCGCAGTATCAACATACATGCCAAAATGTCTCAAAGCGATGTCGCAGTATCAACATACACACCAAAATGTCTTAAAGCAATGGCGCCGTATTAACATACATACTAAAATGTCTTAAGGCAGCGGTTCTCAACCTTTGGGGGTCGCGAGACCCCTTTATCTGAAAACACATATCCTTACAGCTATGAAGAAGCAACGGCAATAATTGTGTGGCTGGGGGTCGCCAAGACACGAGAATCTGTATTAAAGGGTTGCGGCACTAGGAAGGTTGAAAACCACTGTCTTAAGGCAATGTCGCAGTATCAACATACACACCAACATGTCTTAAAGCAATGTCGCAATATCAACATACACAGCAAAATGTCTTAAAGCAATGTTGCAGTCTAGATGCATGATTGAAAGTTGCACGAATGGCCGCCCCCCCTCCCCTCCTACATTCTCCTTTTAATTTGGAGTGTTGCTAAAAAGACGATACAGGAGACATAAAACTTTGTAACAGCGAGTTATCATTGCGCCCCCCTCCCCCCCCCATCCAGAACCGTCGCGTTACTTTCTTTGGAGGCCCTCTACCCCTTTTGGTTTTGTGCCCCTACATTTGAAGTTTATAGTTAGCACATTTGAGCACATCACATTTCAAGGGCCCTTCCTATCCGAGGCCACCCCCAACCCTTTGAGGGGTTGCAGGGCACACGCGACGACTCTGCGGTGCCCCAACTTCCAATCCCTGTTATTGATTCTTTATATTTATAGATATGCATGTAAACATCTCTTAAAAAACCAGCTCCCCACCCCCCGATCCAGTGGCATGAAAGAGCTCGTTATTTACCAAACATTTCATGCATGAAATGATGGAAGGCACCCTTGGAGTTGGGAGGCACCCTTGGAGTTGGGAGGCACCCTTGGAGTTGGGAGGCACCCTTGGAGTTGGGAGGCACCCTTGGAGATGGGAGGCCGCCTTGGAGATGGGAGGCCGCCTTGGAGATGGGAGGCACCCTTGGAGATGGGAGGCCGCCTTGGAGATGGGAGGCACCCTTGGAGTTGGGAGGCACCCTTGGAGATGGGAGGCAGCCTTGGAGTTGGGAGGCACCCTTGGAGATGGGAGGCACCCTTGGAGATGGGAGGCAGCCTTGGCGATGGGAGGCCGCCTTGGAGTTGGTAGGCATCCTTGGAGTTGGGAAGCCGCCTTGGAGATGGGAGGCCGCCTTGGAGATGGGAGGCACCCTTGGAGATGGGAGGCACCCTTGGAGATGGGAGGCACCCTTGGAGATGGGAGGCACCCTTGGAGATGGGAGGCACCCTTGGAGATGGGAGGCACCCTTGGAGATGGGAGGCACCCTTGGAGATGGGAGGCACCCTTGGAGATGGGAGGCACCCTTGGAGATGGGAGGCACCCTTGGAGATGGGAGGCACCCTTGGAGATGGGAGGCACCCTTGGAGATGGGAGGCACCCTTGGAGATGGGAGGCACCCTTGGAGATGGGAGGCACCCTTGGAGATGGGAGGCACCCTTGGAGATGGGAGGCACCCTTGGAGATGGGAGGCACCCTTGGAGATGGGAGGCACCCTTGGAGATGGGAGGCACCCTTGGAGATGGGAGGCACCCTTGGAGATGGGAGGCACCCTTGGAGATGGGAGGCACCCTTGGAGATGGGAGGCACCCTTGGAGATGGGAGGCACCCTTGGAGATGGGAGGCACCCTTGGAGATGGGAGGCACCCTTGGAGATGGGAGGCACCCTTGGAGATGGGAGGCACCCTTGGAGATGGGAGGCACCCTTGGAGATGGGAGGCACCCTTGGAGATGGGAGGCACCCTTGGAGATGGGAGGCACCCTTGGAGATGGGAGGCACCCTTGGAGATGGGAGGCACCCTTGGAGATGGGAGGCACCCTTGGAGATGGGAGGCACCCTTGGAGATGGGAGGCACCCTTGGAGATGGGAGGCACCCTTGGAGATGGGAGGCACCCTTGGAGATGGGAGGCACCCTTGGAGATGGGAGGCACCCTTGGAGATGGGAGGCACCCTTGGAGATGGGAGGCACCCTTGGAGATGGGAGGCCGCCTTGGAGATGGGAGGCACCCTTGGAGTTGGGAGGCCGCCTTGGAGATGGGACGCACCCTTGGAGTTGGGAGGCACCCTTGGAGATGGGAGGCCCCCTTGGAGATGGAAGGCACCCTTGGAGATGGAAGGCACCCTTGGAGTTGGGAGGAACTCTTGGAGTTGGGAGGCACCCTTGGAGTTGTGAGGCACCTTTGGAGTTGGGAGGCACCCTTGGAGTTGGGAGGCACCCTTGGAGTTGGGAGGCACTCTTGGAGTTGGGAGGCACCCTTGGAGTTGTGCATCAAGTTTCTATCAATATGACCATTTCCAGCGTGATGTTGCTTCAGTTTGGAGACTGCCCGTTGTCGAGCAGTGCAGCGCAAATATTAGGTGCGCTGGTCATGATCGGTCCTTTCGGGCACCGCTGATTGTTCAAATGCCCAGAACAACGTCTGCTGTTTTCAAACACGGGAGACGTGCGCTAATGAAATGTTCCTAGATTTTAACAAAAAAATATATATTTAGTGAGAGAGATTATGGCATAGTTATGGACCAGCGGTGGCGTATCCACGATGGGAAGATCACCATTTTTACAGATCCCCCCCCCCTCCAGGTCCCCTTAAAGCTCATCTTGAACACGTTATTACTGACCTGAAATTGTAACCACAGAAGATAATGTTCTAAAGGGTAGAGGGGTCCATGGCGCCCCTTGGTGCTGTGGTCATGGCGCTCCTTCGTGGTGTGGTCATTCAAATGGAGCGGGGGTGTAGGGGCAGATGCAAAAGAGGAAACGTTGGACAGTGTGGGTGATTTTGTCAGTGTCATCGACTAACTTACCATCCACACACAGGCTGTACCACCCATCCACACACAGGCTGTACCACCCATCTACTCACGAAGACAGAATATACGAGGTTTGAACAAATCCCCAGAGTATTACAAGTATATTAAGCCTGTCTACATTATCACCAGCCTACCATCCACCTGTATTTATAGATTAAAACATCTACCTACGATTTTTGTCATTACCTGCATTGTAATCAGAGCTTTTTGATCAGACCAATTATTATTATAGAGTTCATACACTTTTCTTTTTTAATTTAAACAATACACCCTTAACCAAAAAATGTGTGTTTATGACACATTAAGTGGATTATTTGATTAGCTTAATAAGGTTACACATTTATCTCAGTGTTGTCTGTGGTCTGCGGCAATCGAGGTTCCGAAATGAGTTGCCCCTAAATAACGTAAAGGTTTGTAAAGGGCAGTAATCCCTTCTGTCCTAAAGAGTTACTCTCCCTTCAACAGCCAAGGGGAGAGAGAGGGAAATAGAGACAGGTGGTGGTGACGGTTCAGTCAAGATCAGTTAAGCGTGTCCTGGCATGGGGGGGGGGGTTGCTTTCTTTCACAATGCCACCACAGGTCTAAGAGAGTTGCTCCCAATGCCCGCTTTGTGGAAAGTATGCCGCTTGGTCCTAGGCAGGCCTGGAACACAAAGACAGGCAGACCATTGGGGGGTGGTTCTTGCCCTTGCGTGATTAGTAAACATGACATGCTTAGCTTTGATTCGGTTTGATAATAACGATCTGGCTCACTTGAAAGTAACGTAGCAAGTTGGAAGCTTGCATACCGGCAAGAAACGATTTTTTTAAAATGTGTATACTAACAATAACCCGCCAGACAAAGACGGTGGAGATGGGTGAACTTCCCGTCTACTCAATTTACTGTACAAAACATGCATTCAAATAACACACTTTATCAGAATCCCAATTAGTGCTAACTTCTGGGAATTTTATTTTGCGCGCCTATTGAAGACAGCTTACAGCCATGACATGCGTCCCAGAGCCACTTTATTGGTGAACTATCATGTTAACAAAGTCTAGCTGGGAGGAGGGAGCAAGAAAATAAAGTCATGCCAGAATTAAGGTACGGTTTGGAAGTGACAGGAAATAAGTGTAATAATTAGTTGTAACCATGGCCTAAAAAAGACAATGACAATTTGGAAACGGAGTCTTATTATAAAGTTTGGAGTGACAAAAACATGGGTGTAATAATTTTTTGTAAGCATTACCTCAAGAGGACAACCAACATCACAATATGTCACACATCTCAGACATCGCCTCCCCCAACCAATATCACAATATATCACACATCTCAGACATCGCCTCCCCCAACCAATATCACAATATGTCACACATCTCAGACATCGCCTCCCCCAACCAATATCACAATATGTCACACATCTCAGACATCGCCTCCCCCAACCAATATCACAATATGTCACACATCTCAGACATCGCCTCCCCCAACCAATATCACAATATGTCACACATCTCAGACATCGCCTCCCCCAACCAATATCACAATATGTCACACATCTCAGACATCGCCTCCCCCAACCAATATCACAATATGTCACACATCTCAGACATCGCCTCCCCCAACCAATATCACAATATGTCACACATCTCAGACATCGCCTCCCCCAACCAATATCCCAATATGTCACACATCTCAGACATCGCCTCCCCCAACCGATATCACAATATGTCACACATCTCAGACATCCTCCAGATGAAATAAAATTAACAAATAATTAAAATAATAATCGTAAACCCACTTCACCATTGAGCTATTCCATTCTGTCAGCATAAACACGCCACTAGAGAACATTCACGCCACTAGAGAGCATTCACGCAACTAGAGAACATTCACGCCCCTAGAGAGCATTCACGCCACTAGAGAACATTCACGCCACTAGAGAACATTCACGCCACTAGAGAACATTCACGCCACTAGAGAACATTCACGCCACTAGAGAACATTCACGCCACTAGAGAACATTCAACATTCCTGTTTATTTTAGGTTTTCAATGTATGATCTTTTTAATGTAATCGGTAACTCCCCCCCCCGCACCCCGTGTCACATTTTCTTAGAACCCCCGCCACCTGACCCCGTGTCACATTTTCTTAGAACCCCCGCCACCTGACCCAAGAGAACATTCACGCCACTAGAGAACATTCACGCCACTAGAGAACATTCAACATTCCTGTTTATTTTAGGTTTTCAATGTATGATCTTTTTAATGTAATCGGTAACTCCCCCCCCCCGCACCCCGTGTCACATTTTCTTAGAACCCCCGCCACCTGACCCCGTGTCACATTTTCTTAGAACCCCCGCCACCTGACTCGGGGGGGGGGGGGCGGGGGGGCGTGACTGCGGAAGAAGTGTTAACAACCGGATGTTCATTACTCAAGCTTCAAATATCTTGTTTTTCTTTCGTTGCCATTAGTGTTGAGAAGCAGAGTCAAGTGACGGGCAAATTTCAGTAACTTTAAATAGAACATTTTTTAACAAGGAGCCAGGCAAACAAAACACACACAAGATTAAGTTATCGAAAATTAAAAGGAAATAGTTTAGGAATAGTGCATCACATAATTTGGGACATGTACTATAATATTAAAAGCCACGTTCCACAGGGAAATCTTCTTAACCCAATCGACTATTATAAACAAAGTTCTAGAGAACATAAATGATAGGCTTAAATCAATGAGTGAATTAGTCTATGACATGATCCATATATATGTCATAAAATTCTTTCCTGAGATAACCAATTATTCAACTAGTCTATGACATGATCCATACATATGCCATCATGACATAACCAAGGCTCCATTTAATTAGCCTATAATACGTACATGTCAATCTCCTGTTTAAAAAGATCCATTTTTTTTTTTGACAAATGAGATCATATATCATGAGTAAACATTTCAAAGTTAAAAATCACGCCATAAATGATGTGACGTCATAAATGATGTGACATGAGGCAATATTATTTCTTTTTGAAATAAATTTACTTTTTTTTCTTCTTTTTAATTACTTTTTTTTATTTTATTTCTTAACTAATGTTCTTTTATTTTTCCACTTATATTTTCATCAAGTTATTCAGTATTCGGATGACACTTCCCACTCTAATCAAATGTAGAAGATAATTTCCATCGACTGTATCAGATAAATTAACAGCGTTTTCGGTTGTTGTTGTTTTTTCTAAGTTTGCCCAAAAGAATTGATTCACTTCAGGGATCACCATCATTCCATCAATTTGAAAATGTTTATCTTGGAACTTTTTAATTTTTTTTAAATTAATTTTCGTTCTCCAGCATTGACATGTTATGATAACGATGAATCCCTGAAATGAGTTAATTTACAGAGAAGTCAGCTCTAATGTTTTGACAAGTCATCATGGACAGCCATAATGAAGCTTTCATTTCTGCTAATACCACTTATTGATTTCATAGTTAACTCCCTTTTTCCAAGTAAGGTTTCAGGCTGACCAGGGAAAAACATTTTTTTCTAAAACAAAATAAAACTGTTTTTTTTTTTTTTAAACTTCATTTCGGACCCTTTTAATGTTCTTGCACTTTGTAAACATGTCACAAGGGAGACTTATGAAAGCCGTCCTTTCCAAACATAAAAAAATTAGAGCATTTCCACATTGTCAGTGCTGGCTGCCGCCGTGGCCAGGCCAGAGGGAAGCCTTTAAATTAATCAATGCCAATCAAGCAGACCCTGGTCGGCAAACATCCACATAAAAGCCAATTCAACATCATTTTAATGTCATCGTTTCAAATGGAAATAATTCCGGTGATGACCAGGACGGACTCATCATTTCATATTCCATGGCCTCACAGCTTTGGGCATTTTTTTCCTCTATCAAATCCACTTGGCATTTCTCTTGAACTTTTTTTCTTTGTTACATTTTTTTTTTAATCGTTTCTCGCTTTACGACATTTGTAGACGACTCCGAGATATGAAATAATTGAACACCACCATCCCAGAGTTAAATGAGGGCACCATCCCAGAGTTAAATGAGGGCACCATCCCAGAGTTAAATGAGGGCACCATCCCAGAGTTAAATGAGGGCACCATCCCAGAGTTAAATGAGGGCACCATCCCAGAGTTAAATGAGGGCACCAAAAAAAATATAATAATGTTGTCAAATCCATTTAACTGGACAAATATGAAACTCTGGTATTTAGAACGTAATAAAATATTTCTATCGGCCAATGCATCGCCGTGCGAGCAAAAATGTAAATATAACGATGATAGCCAAATACGAAGCTTTTAGAATTGGCTAATTAACTTTTATCTTTTGATGTGTGTCTCGCTTAGTTTAATTTTTTAGCCAATAATTTTAAGTTATTGAAAAATGGATGAGTTTTAACTTGTAATTGACGTTGTTCCTCTCTAAAACTAAAATCTAGTTACGTTTCCCCGTATGCGTTACTCGCTAGTCATGGTCAAACTTATTTATTCATCTTAAATAATGATAGAAATAATCTTTCATTTTTTTTATTTTTTTTTAATAAGTCCACCCACTCACAGACACAACTTTTGTGTGGCGAGCTTTTTGGGTTCCATTCTGGATCATGATAGCAAATCTAAAAATGTTTGTCCATGAGTTACAAAAAATGAAATCAACATGTGCCTGGCCAATGTGATACGAGTTACTAGCAATGAAATCAAATATGTTTGTTAATCCTAGGATTCCATCCATATTACAAAATAATCCCAAATGATCTGCCAGTGCTCCAGTGCAGCAGTGTCCCTATTACACCCCCCCCACACCCACACATACACACAATAGGAGCCATAAAAAGTACCAGGGGGTTGCTAAAAGGGGTCAGGGCAGTTTTTAATCAACTTAATTGATCTGAACTGGCTGCACCTGACCCAGGTGCCTGGTGATGGCTTCCACTCTTATTGATTTTTGTCTTTGACTCACGCTTTTAATTAAGGATGTTCCACCCACCGCCACCACTACGACCACCCCAACATTACCACCACAACCACAACCCACCCTTAACAGTCGCTGACAAACATTTCTGATTATTAAAACTGTACATCATACTGCTGCAGCCACAACTAAAAGTAACAATTAAGTAACATTGATATATGGTAATAACAAAATGTTAATGTACACAAAATTATGACTGGAAAGATAAGTTATGAAAAAAGATTTAAAAGAGCCTTGGAAGTCTGCCGGCAAACATTCTGGAAAGAGAGAGTTGACCATAATCATGCAATTGGCTAGTGTTCTAGGGAAGGCTAACAAAGGGTAGGGTGGCCAAAATGCAGTTGCAAGCTGGACACAGGTCACAAGCCTTCATTTTTTTAAAAATTGTTTTTAACTCTAAACCCAATGTTTAACAGGTAATGTAAGTGTTTAGGAAGCTTATTTACACAACTAAATTTCCTTTGAACCCCTAAAGGTCACCAAACATGCTATTGATACTGTATGTAGCATTATTTGCAGGTGGCATATGTACAAATTAGTAAAAAGAAAGTAAGACAAGAATTCACAAACTGTTAATGTTTAAAATTGTTGTATGTAGTTATTGACAAATCCCTATTATGTTTTTTTTTTCCACTATGGATAAAAACAGTGCATTCGAGAGTAAGAGACTAAAAGTGATTATGAAGACAATGATAAACATGAATCAGGATCACAAGAAAATACTTGCTGGATTAAAATGCGAGACTCTTATGATGAAGGCTGGCCTATAAGGGTAGTAACAGGAAGTCACAATTATTGAGGTGAAAATAAAGATCAATTCTATTTTAATATTCTCATTTTTTTAAACTAGTATATATCACTGTAGCTCAGTAACGTCCCTGTGAATATCCACAAAGATCAGAAACTTTGTTGGTTTTTTTTTTAATTTTGGAGAAATTATTAAATATTATCTTGAAACAGGGTTCTTGACCTATGCTATAAGGTGTGAATAAAACTGAACTTAAGTCATTGCATGTGCTTACACTTCATAAGTGTGCTTATACTTCATAAGTGTGCTTACATTTCATGTGTGCTTATACTTCATATGTGTGCTTATACTTCATAAGTGTGCTTATACTTCATAAGTGTGCTTTCATTTCATATGTGTGCTTATACTTCATAAGTGTGCTTATACTTCATAAGTGTGCTTACATTTCATTTGTGTGCTTATACTTCATATGTGTGCTTATACTTCATAAGTGTGCTTATACTTCATAAGTGTGCTTACACTTCATATGTGTGTTTATACTTCATATGTGTGCCAATGCTTCATATGTGTGCTAATGCTTCATATGTGTGCTTATACTTCATAAGTGTGCTTATACTTCATATGTGTGCTTATACTTCATACAGAGGAGTCACACTTGTTTCAATAACTTTCAGACGCTGCTTGATTCACAATATTTCCTTTCAATGACTGAATGACAGCTAAATCTCTCCTAGCAACGATTAAATATTTGAATCACAACTTGGACATCATCTACACTGGTGTTTCCCAACTTGGGGCTCACGTCCCACAGGGAGGGGGGGGGGGGATTTGATTGTTTAGGAGGGAAATTCGAAAATGAGATGTCTA
Organism: Lymnaea stagnalis; assembly: GCA_964033795.1. Taxonomy (NCBI): domain Eukaryota; kingdom Metazoa; phylum Mollusca; class Gastropoda; family Lymnaeidae; genus Lymnaea; species Lymnaea stagnalis. The sequence continues at coordinate 1,273,967 of CAXITT010000147.1, forward strand.
GAATTTGAAAACCAGTCGTCTTGAGGCGCAATAAAACAAACTGATCTTCCAACATTGATGCAGCCAATGTTAGTGGATTTGTCTGATATTTCAAATATGCAATATCAAGAAGGACTCGCAGAAATGCAAAATGATGAGTCTGTTAAAAATCTATTTAATATAAAAGGAGCGATATCATGGCTTTATGAGGCAACAGAAATCTGATATTCAAATTCGACCAAATGTGCAAGTCAGCTATTGTTACTGTTTTCATCTTCATGTTTAGCTGAATGTGGATTTAGTGCCAAAAGTTACTTTGTAAATCCTATTCATTCCTAATGTCTTCTTCCTAAAACCTGTCATTTAGTCATTTAGTTTTCATTTAGTGAGATTCAATTCATTGTTTGAATATTAAAAATTATGTATATATCTATGTATATATATATATGTTTATCTTATATATATAACATGGGAGGCATTAAATTTTAGGAAGGCTTAGGTGGGGCATGGCACAAAAAAGGTTGGGAAACACTGATCTGCACCTACATTTGTTCACACAGGGGTGTAGCTTTCAATCATTCTTTCATAGAAAATCCTAAATAAAATAATTTAGATTTGCTGCACCCTCCTGCAGACCAGTTTACCCACAAACTCTTAAAATCGTACAATATCATTTCGCAAAATCGTTCAATACATTATCCAAAAAGTAAAAATTAAACACACAGTATATATAATGTATACCCCTCAAAATCGTACATTGTACGCCAAGACCGTAAGAGTAAACAGGTCTGCTCCTACCTTTACTATTTCATATTCTTGTAGCTCAATTTATGTGCAGAGCTGATTGTGTCGATTTTTCAATTTTAAAAATGATAGGCTTAAAAAATTAATGGTTTTATGTAATGTTCAAGTGATTTTTTTGTATTGACTTTGCACTGTGACTACACTACAGCTATCTATTTGGCAGATATTAGACAATATTTTTTTAATTTTTATTAATTACATGATATATAATTTTGTCCCAGCTTTTTTGCTCCATTTTTTTGTTTCTGTTCATTTTACACTATAAATGTAAAAGTAAACATTACATTCTCAACACCAGTTTCTCAATTTCTAGGAATAATCCTTGCTGTGGGTCGCCACAACTTGGCAAATGTGATCAGGGTTAACAGTCCTATAAATGTTGAGAACCGCTGCATTATTTTGATTACATCTTATTAAAATGCCAGATATGTTGTCCTGTTTACCAAAGAATTAGAATTATTGTGTAAACAGTGACAGCTCTCCCTAGCACCTTTCTAAGAAAGGTGAAAACCTTTTTCAGTTTCTTTTCTTTCCTTTTTGTTCCTTCTTTTTCTAAATCTGCTTTCCTGGATATTAATAACTTTAAAAACAATAATATGTCTACTCAATAAAATGTATATGATGCCAGGACCCTGGTGCTTCCATCCCCTTACAGGTCATTTCAATACAACTTTGCTGATACAATGTCAGAATTTCTACAGAGAGTAATTTTCCATGTTCAGGTGCAAGGTTAAATGTCAGGAGAAATTTGAAGGGATAATAACTTGACATGCTTGTGGTAATAATTATTTACTCTTACTCCCCACAACCAAACTAGTATCTCTATAAAAGTAAGTATGAACTAGTCAAATAAATTACATTCATGCCATTAAACTTCACATTTTCAAAGTACAATAGAAAATTATTTAATAAATATTGGCTGCTCATTAATCGACCAACACTGTTAGAGTTAGTTTACAATGTGTGTTAGTTTCATTAATCCGACAATTCGCTAAACTTATCAGTGAACCCAACTAAGCATCTCTCAAAATTATTGGTATATTTTAACATCTCGTAACGATTTTTAACAAATTAATTTTAAAAATTGCATTTAATCATATTTTATAAGTACATGTGGGAAAATGAAGACATTTTGTAGATCAAAAATCATAATTACATGGGGGTTTTAGTTAGGCCTACTCTTAAGCAGCCTACTAGGCCTAGATGTTTAAAGGTGTAAATATTCAAAATCAATATATCAATATTGACATTAAAAAAGAGGTTTTTATGAGAAGAGACAAAAAGAAAAATTGACTGCAGTCTGCACTGAATTTCTGAACTAAATTCCAAAGTCTGAGAACAGTATAAAAAAAAAAATAATAATAATGAGATTCAAACTGCTAAGCAATAAGTTAATTATGTTATTTATGGTTGCAAGGGATGAAAGACTTAGAATGGGTATTCTCGTATGTATTTTTTGTAAACGTTGCATTTTGTATTTCAATGTGGTAAAATATAGATTGTTTCATTTCTCTTTTAATATGAATGACTTTGTACCGCACTTCAAACCTTTGGGGATGTAGCGTGAGTTTCAAATAAGCTTTATTAATAATACTATAAATACTAAAATACTACTAAATAAATACTATAAATGGTATGTCTAGCTGCTAGGTTAGTACTTTCCAGTGTTGTGCTGGAGCTGGTTCAGTATGGGCCAAAAAGTTATTAAATTTTGAATAGTCTACCAATCAGGTTGTTAAAAATGTCAAAATGATTTTTAAAAAACTATATGTAAAAACCTCCAAAGAACTTAAATTGAATTTGTAAATCTCTCAGTAATTATGAACACTATTCTATTAGAGTTCAAAAATGGTACACAGTGTCTGCTGGCGAAAATAATTGGTTCACCGACAAGTACCAAATCAGTTTTTGCTTGATTTGCAGTACACTGCTGGTACAATCTAGATCAGGGATGGCCAGACCTGTAGTAACTGAGAGCCATTTTTTAAATTTAAAAAATTGTTGAGAGTCTCATTGAAGCACTATGGGTCACGACCCCACTCGTAATGAAAAATTCCATTTGTGATTTATTTTTAAAAATTACTCTTTATTTAAATTTAATGATTTAAACATTTCAATTGTTTTAACCCTAACCGTATGTTGAAGAAATATATGCGTTACAGTTACACAATTGAAGAAATATATGCGTTATAGTTACACAATTGAAGAAATATATTCGTTACAGTTACACAATTAACAAATATTTAAATATGTAAAATTTATTAATAGAAACACACTGCATATATGCTCATAATTATAGTGAACATCAATTATTATGATTCTGCTGAGAAGCCTTTGAACTAGCAATTTTCTTTAAATCTGGTTGGTAGCTAGTAATTGTGTTGCGAAGAAGTTCTGTCAGATGCTGGTTACTAGTTACTGCTTGATGCTTTGATTTTATGAACCTCATTGTGGAGTACAAAGATTCACAGCAGTAGGTTGTACCGAAAATGGATATAAGTCGGCAACTTTTTTTTTTTAAACTTTCATTTACTTTTGATATTATATATTTCAAACAAAAAGTTTTAATTTCATTAATTGTTCGCGAACCGCAATGTGAACACAGAAGAGCCGCATGCAGCTCACGAGCCGCGGTTTGGCCACCGTTGATCTAGATAATAATTGAAGAATGCATTCAAGCTATGTGAATGAAATAGTAAACCAATGTGTATGGAAGCTTGACTCTAAAGACAGGACAATAAGATGTGAACGTTTCGGCTAAGAGCCCTCTTCAGCGAACTGGACAAATAGAAGTTGCCTAAGTTGTTGCCGGAAGTAGGATCCGACTTTAACATACCTTGTTTTACTATTTCATGATACTATCTTCTTCTTCTTCGATATATTAAGTGCCCACGATCAATTTATTGATCATTCAGGCTCCTATGCATGTAGAGGGGATTTACAATGTTTCTGTGCCTGGTGTTGATGAGGATATTTCACTGGTTGCAAGGGCTACTTAGTATGTAAATAGACTATAGACTATTATAGACATAATAAGCCTATTTTATTTAAAAATGATTAGGCCTAGAACTAGTAGAATAATACTTTAACTTTAGTAATCATTTAGATAATAAAAAGATATCATTGTCAATATCATATTAAAATATAATTATAGAATATTAATTAATTTCATTTGCCTGGGCTACTTTAACTACTTATTTAAATTGAAAGTTATTGGCAGTAGAGTATTACTCACTTTTGTCAGCATACCTAGGAGTGTTTACTTTTACTAGTAGTATTAGGAGTAATTAAGTAACTAAGAAAGTAGTAGTGAAAAGTGAGGTAGGCTCAGGACCAGGTGAGGTAGCACTAGCCTAGCAGGTAGGGACAAAAGTCAAAAGACTTAAATATGAATCAAGTTCTTCTCGTGACTAGATGTTACCTATCTTACTTTGGGGTATTTTTAGTATAGATAATGGATAAAAAGTTACCTTAATTTTAATTGAATGTCCAGTTTAAACCAAAATGTACAGCCGTTCTGTACCGAAAAGTTTGCAAGTTGTAATTTTTAATAATATAATAACAAGAGTTCTAGTCCATAATTTTCAATTTGGTATTGAGGATTGGAAGAAAAAAGAGGATTATTGTATAATTTATATATAAATATTTAAATAGGGATTAAGTCTAGTATATTATATAAATAAATATTAATATTATAAATTGGGTTATAAATCGAAGATATCATATTTTAATATTTTTAATATGTAGGACCAGGCAAGTTATAGAAAATAGCTTATTTCAAGACTGAAGTGGAAAGGGCTGCTATCGTTTCTATTGGACTTGGAATTGATTCCTGATTACCTCCCTTTTATCAAATACCTATTGATGATCCACGATATTCCGGAAAAAAGACACAAATTTTCTGGCTTTTTTCAACTTTCTCGAATATGAAGAAGTTATTTTTTAAAAAATGCCTTAAAATATAAAATACACAATGGTGATATCCAGTAGGATAAAATATGTTTTAATGTGTTTTTAAAATTCAATACATTCCTTTTCCATTACTATTTTAAGAAACAGATCCGGGAGCGTGCCTTTTTGTAAAGAGGGTTCAGATATGGGAGTGCTGTGTCTAGGGGCCCCGCGACAAAACATTTTTTTTTTTAATTAATGAGATATATAAAAATAAAAAATTATAGAAGGGGGGGGAGGAAGAAAGAAATAAGGGAAATAAAACACGTCAAAATTTTTCATCGGATGGTTCTTAGTTCTTATCAAAGAGCGCCTTTAGAGCGAGTGTCGTGGAGTGATAACAGGAGAGAGGAGAAAACAAAAAGTTTGGGTGACTTGAAAGCAGACGACAATTGAGTTCACCCCTTGGTTGTGCAATAAAATAAATAATTTAAAACGTTAATTTAAAAAAAAAAATGTTGAAAAATTCGCTAGTGGAAAGATCGAATGCACAACAGGAAACAGATGAGATATTATTTGAAGATAAACTCTTTAAATCGTGAATTATATGCATAAAAACAACTTTAAACTTTAACATTAAACATCTGAATTGAAATTTTCAGTCACTAAAAATCGATTACATTTATAGATGTAAACGTCTACCGTGGGTGTATCAATCACATTAATTTTGCAGCAACCCCTCCCCCCAGCTACTTTTCGGTTTGATGTCCTCTGCATTTAAAGCTGATATATTTTTTGCCCCCCCCCCCTCCCCATATCACAATTTTTGTGTCCCTTATATATCCGACGATTCGCAGTACCCATGCGACAACCCCGATGGATTCATGCAACGGCCATGATGGACCCATGCGACGGCCCTGATGCACCCGTGTGACGGCCCTGATGGACCCATGAGACGGCCCTGATGGACCCATGTGACGGCCCTGATGGATCCATGAGACGGCCCTGATGGACCCATGTGACGGCCCTGATGGACCCATGCGACGGCCCCGATGGACACATGGGTATTCTCGTACTCAAAGTACCGGTAACTGATAAGCAGTGGCGTTGGAAGGGGGTTGTGGAGGTATCTGTCCACCCATCGGTGACACCTTTGCTCTATATTGAGGGGCAGCATTTCCGGCCAACTGATTCTAATATTTTTGATGAAGGGAAGCAAAAAAGCTTGATCCCGCCCGGGTGGCAGCAAGCCTAACTACGCCACAGATAATTTTACATTAATATATCCTTGTTCGAGGGGTGGGGGCGAAAATTTCCGGCACTTTGAGGGGGGGGGGGTTGTTGTCCACCCTAGGTGGCACTTATTTTGAGAGAGTATTTTAGTCCATTTAATATGCTTTGTATAGCTTGATTGTATGTTTGTTGTTTGTTTTTTTTTTGTTTTTTTTTTTGTGAACAGTTTATTTTCTTTAATTATGTTTGAAAAAATGAAGGACCACCCCAGGCCCCACATACCCCAGCCTATTCCCTTCCCCCCCCCCCCTAAACCCC
>CAXITT010000147.1:1280876-1304470 GCA_964033795.1 Lymnaea stagnalis
GGAGGGGGGGGGTAGTCCGAGCATTTGTGACACTTTGTGACAAGGGGGGGGGGCGGCAAAATTTGTGACGTCATAATTTACAACAACAACAAAATAATATAAAAGTTTCTAATTTTAAAAAAAAAATATTTATTCAATTAAATTTAAAAACATTAATTTGAGGTCGAAATTGCCTCTTGCATTATAGACATAGGTAACACGAAACTCAGTCACGCACATCTTTTGCACATATCGAAAAAAAAACTGTTGTGGGCATTTTACATTCGGCTCGGGGAGGACTTCGTTGTTTTCGTCACAGTTTTCTAACAATATTAGAAAAAAATAAAATAATAATAACTATAAGTCATACTTTCCAACTATTTTTTTTTTAAAGTGACAAATATTAACTGCATTAACAAATATATTATAAAAGTGACATCTTCTTTCAGAATACATCCATCCCAAAGACAGCTTAACATCACTGTCACTTTTAGGTTTGATACCGGTATATAAGATTTGTATAAATCCAAAACGTTTGACGTCACACATGATCTTACCCCCATCCACCCCACTCCCTAGTGTCACAGTCACACTTTCTTAGCCCCCCTTCCCCCCCCCCAAACTCACCCATTTATTTTTTTCTCCGGAGCGTGACGTACTTCCTGGGCGGCGGCCACTTAATGTCCAGCAAGAAAACTTTGTATGTGTTGTTCCTTTTTTAAATCCCTCAACTGGTCGTCTGCTCGTGGGGTTGGTTCCGGAAACGCTTCACAGGCGCGAGCTTTGTTTTTGGGTAGGGAAATACCATTTTTAATACGACGGTAAATATCTTTAAACTAAACGTTTCTGGGTTTTTTAAATATTTAATTCTGCTCCAACGTGAACGCTGTCATTTTTGTAACCATTTTTGTGTCACTATTGGGGAATCCCGTGTCGACATGTAGAAAGGGGAGGGGGGGGGGGTATTTAGTGGACTGTCCACTCGGGCGGCATTTTTTTATTTATTTTGAGGGGCAGAATTTTCGGACAGCGGCCAATTTTTTTTTTTTTTCAACCTTTCCCCAGTGGCACTAGCCCTAGCTTCGCCACTGGGTTTACCTCTATCTGTTGGCCCCCTCAACTGACGACTGTACATTCACGAACATCCGGTCTATAGAACACACTGTTGTAGGTGGAGTGTCTGTTCATTGAATGGTAGGGCAGGCGTATGTTTATCCAAAAGTAGGTCAAGTAGTACGTTCATTCAAAGTAGGTCAAGTGTCTCTTATTCAAAAAGTAGGTCGAGAGCCTTTGCAATAGAGTGGGTCAAGTATTCGTTCAGTCAACAGTAGGTCAAGTCTCTGTCCATTCAAAAGTACGTGTGCCTGTTCATTCAACAGGAGATCGAGTGTATGTTCATCAAAGAGTATAAACATGTCAGTAAAGAAATTGAGCCTTTTCACTGTTGTATAAGAAGAAAATAACGTCTTAGTAATGCAACTAAAGTAATGACATCAGTTAAAGATCAAATAAGTGGTGTTCAACTAACCGCCTCTCGGTCTCACCCACACCCGATCTCTCGGTGCCTTTCTAACTCTACTCTCTCCCTCCCCCTCCCTCTCTCTTCCTTCTCCCTCTATCCCCCCTCTCTATCTCCCTCCTCACTGGTTGAGACAAACTATAATGATTAAAACGATCTTTCTTTACATCTCACAGACCAATGCCGCCTTCCTGTGTGTCTCATTATTTTTGATGACCATTCTTATGTCATCGACTCCTGCCTTTATACTCGAACGAACGCCTCAGAAGATTTCATTTGGGCAAGAACTGAGTCTGGAATGCTCGAGCAAAGGGGGTGGTCAGGACTTGACATCTGTGACCTGGATCAGAATCACCAGAAAGCTCGGACGCTCGTGGTCAAAAGTTGCAGAGCTCAGGAATTTCGATTCGTGCGTCAGCTTCGACCAGACGGCGTCGGGTGACGATGTTAGTGCCACGGGTCACCTGGGAAACGCTGACAACACATATCTGAAGCTGTCCTGGAAGTCTGCCAATTTGAACATTCTGGGCAAGTATCGCTGCGAGTTGGTGGGGCACACCAGAGACGGTGAGATCTCAGTAGTCACCACGCCGAGTATTTCACTGACGGGTGACGTCCCCGATGACTTCTGCCCAACACACGAGTTTGGTCGACCAGGCGGGGACATTTCTGCAAAGTTGTCTTTTTTGAGTTCAAAAGTCGAGGAACTGTCGAACCTTGTTCGAGCTATTTACGAAAGAGAAACCTCTTTAATTCAAAATGCGGACAGCATACAAGCAGGCCTCTCACACGATGGTCAATCCAAAGTCACAGCGTCACAGGATGGTCAATCCAAAGTCACACCGTCACAGGATGGTCAATCCAAAGTCACACCGTCACAGGATGGCAAGTCCAAGGACACACTTTCACAGGATGGCAAGTCCAAGGACACACTTTCACAGGATGGCAAGTCCAAGGACACACTTTCACAGGATGGCAAGTCCAAGGACACACTTTCACAGGATGGCCATTTCGAGGTTACGCTATCACGGCGGGACGAGTTGGCCAATTTTTCATTTGAGAATCTGAAGTGGGCCATAAAGGAGGCCGTCCAGCATTTCGCCGACGAGAGTTCGCAAATGGCGGAGAGTGTGACAATTAAAACATCAGATATCATAGTTACGCCTGGTCCTCGCTTGGACCTCTCCGTGCCGTGGCCGGGAGGTTCTTACGCACTGTTGGCGCCAGAAACAGGCTGCCCTGATAATACGAGTGATGTCTTTTGGCGGGAAAGTTTCAGCAGGCACCACGTAGAATCAGACACGGGGCCCCCTGTGCTGCTGGGCGCCAGCCACGTCGCTAAACCTCTCTACGAAACACGGGATTCAAACCGGTTCGTTTTCTTCCGCCTCTGTCTGGCCAGGGCCCGGATAATGGACGGCGAGGTTTGGCCCAAAGGAGGTTACTGTATCAGCAGAGTGGGCAGCCTGTGTCCTGATGGCGGCTTCTCCTCGGGTTACATTCAGTTGGACGATGAAAACAACCAAACAGAAAGGACGCATTCCGAGTTAGAGGCAGGCGTGGAGTTCTTAGATGGAGTCACCCGTCTTCACTTCTGCTGTCGTCAGGACGAAGACCACTCCACTCCCATATTCCTGCCCACGCAGTATCCGTTCTACTTGTACAGATATGGCGGGGAATGTCAAAGAGTGGCCGACATGAAGGTCACTCAAGAGACCTTGATCTTTGACACGGAGGACGAAGCAAATGCGGACTCTTACGAGAATTCCTTTCACCCCGATGGGCAACTGAATGACGTCAACATTTACTTGTGTTATTATGAAAAAGATAACAAATAGCTGTGAATACATGTCCCTTTATCAAGTACTCAGCTATTGGGGACGCTGAACCTTTATAAGTGATTAAATTAAGAACCTATTGGAATTCTGTCAAATCGTGTTCATTTCTTTGTTATCTTTGGCTGAATTCGTTAAACAATGTTCATGCGGGCGTGGGTGGAAAACTTTTGGTTGTAAAAAATGTCAACGATGAGCTTAAGATAATCTTCACTTGGTCACATGACTTACAAACAAAAAAAAAAAAAGCTTTAAAAAATTAGTCACCCATTTATTTAGCAAAATCCTCAGATTTTCTGTTTAGGAGTCCCTTTAACAATTAACATGGGGTTCAGAGAATTTTTGAAACTGCATTATTTTAACAGCAAACTGTACAAGTCTGACTCCAAGTAAGCAGCTTGTACACTGGACACCATCTAAGAATGTAACATGAGACCCCGAGTTAACTTAAAGTTGAACAATGTCAACAGCCCTGGTTTCATTGGACAGCTGGGAGGAAACCACCACAAAATTTTCAATTGTAGTTTTAAGAATCCTAACAATATGTCAATCTATAATAAGTTTTTGGTGTTTTTTTTTTAATAAATATTTTATATAATTTGAATACCTTTAACCCAACCCCACTCCAACTAGACTATTTAAGTTTACTTTGTGGACGCCATGCATACATAGCCTCGGCCACGGAGTAAAGTAAGCGTCCATTCTTCCCATTCCGGGTGTGTCAGACTGTGCAAGGCCAGGCTTGATTTCTACTCCACAATCACAAAACCTTGACTTACATTCCACGACTCCACAATCACAAAACCAAGACTTACATTCCACAATCACAAAACCAAGACTTACATTCCACGACTCCACAATCACAAAACCAAGACTTACATTCCACAATCACAAAACCATGACTTACATTCCCCGACTCCACAATCACAAAACCATGACTTACATTCCCCGACTCCACAATCACAAAACCATGACTTACATTCCACGACTCCACAATCACAAAACCAAGACTTACATTCCATGACTCCACAATCACAAAACCAAGACTTACATTCCACGACTCCACAATCACAAAACCATGACTTACATTCCATGACTCCACAATCACAAAACCATGACTTACATTCCACGACTCCACAATCACAAAACCATGACTTACATTCCACGACTCCACAATCACAAAACCAAGACTTACATTCCACGACTCCACAATCACAAAACCAAGACTTACATTCCACGACTCCACAATCACAAAACCATGACTTACATTCCATGACTCCGCAATCACAAAACCATGACTTTACATTCCACAATCACAAAACCATGACTTACATTCCACAATCACAAAACCATGACTTACATTCCCCTACTCCACAATCACAAAACCATGACTTACATTCCATGACTCCACAATCACAAAACCATGACTTACATTCCACAATCACAAAACCATGACTTACATTCCACAATCACAAAACCATGACTTACATTCCACAATCACAAAACCATGACTTACATTCCACAATCACAAAACCATGACTTACATTCCACAATCACAAAACCATGACTTACATTCCACAATCAAAAAATCATGACTTACATTCCACAATCACAAAACCATGACTTACATTCCACAATCACAAAACCATGACTTACATTCCATGACTCTACAATCACAAAACCATGACTTACATTCCATGACTCCACAATCACAAAACCAAGACTTACATTCCACGACTCCACAATCACAAAACCAAGACTTACATTCCACAATCACAAAACCATGACTTACATTCCACGACTCCACAATCACAAAACCAAGACTTACATTCCACGACTCCACAATCACAAAACCAAGACTTACATTCCACAATCACAAAACCATGACTTACATTCCCCGACTCCACAATCACAAAACCAAGACTTACATTCCACAATCACAAAACCATGACTTACATTCCCCGACTCCACAATCACAAAACCAAGACTTACATTCCACAATCACAAAACCATGACTTACATTCCACGACTCCACAATCACAAAACCAAGACTTACATTCCATGACTCCACAATCACAAAACCATGACTTACATTCCATGACTCCACAATCACAAAACCATGACTTACATTCCACGACTCCACAATCACAAAACCAAGACTTACATTCCATGACTCCACAATCACAAAACCATGACTTACATTCCATGACTCCACAATCACAAAACCAAGACTTACATTCCACGACTCCACACTCACAAAACCATGAATTACATTCCACGACTCCACAATCACAAAACCATGACTTACATTCCATGACTCCACAATCACAAAACCATGACTTACATTCCATGGGTTTAGTCCATCAGATCCCCCAAGTAAAAATGTTCTTATAATATATATAAAGAACCAATCATTTTCTAAGAAGTTAAAATGTCTACATAGAATAACAAAACAAACAGCACACACAAACACTCACACACACAAGACACACATACAAGACACACACACACACACAAGACACACACATACAAGACACACACACACACAAGAAACACACACAAACATTTTTAACAAAATAACAAGCCAAGATACATTTTTTTTAAGCCATCAATAATTTTATCTCCAAGAAAGAAACAAAAAATTTGAAATAAAATATTTTTTTTTACAAGGTGGTGAAAAGAAAATCAAGAGAAAGAAACAAATAAATATTTTAGACAAATTGGGGGAAAAAAGAAAATTATTATAAAATAAAAACTGTTGGTTTAAAATGAGACAATGTTTGAACAAATATGTAGGGGAGTGAACTATGAACAAGGGGGGGGGGGATAATAAATTAACATGGCAGGTGACTCAATCAAGCAGGAAGGAATGACTTTCAGAAGACAACTCTTAAGAAGATGACCCGAGCAGGTCCCATTTGACAAGGAGATAGCTGTGGTCACCTGAATGACTTGTTACCTTCCCTAAATGATACATGTAATGCAGAACTGACCGGTTCTAGGTGAGTACTTCTGTACAAGTCAATCATATACAGACACTGTCATTTTTTAAAGTGAAAACAATAAATTTAAAAACAGAAATTATTTACAAATGCCTCAGAAAGAATGAACTGACCTCAGGTTTGAAGGTGCAGCCACTATTTCCTGGAAATATTGACAATGAACTAACAATTTTGCTATCCTTTCCTGGAAATATTGACAGTGAACTAACAATTTTGCTACCCTTTCCTGGAAATATTGACAGTGAACTAAAAATTTTGCTACCCTTTCCTGGAAATATTGACAGTGAACTATCAATGTTGCTACCCTTTCCTGGAAATATTGACAGTGAACTAAAAATTTTGCTATCCTTTCCTGGAAATATTGACAGTGAACTATCAATGTTGCTACCCTTTCCTGGAAATATTGACCGTGAACTAAAAATTTTAAATATTAAATTTCACAATTTCTGTTATTGGATTTCAATGGTAGATTGGGATGGGAAAAAAAAAGACAGTGCACCAATATTACAAAGTAAGTGAATTCAACTCATATACCTTCAAAAGTATTCACAAAATAGCACACACAAAAAGGGCCATGCAATACCATCACTAGTTGAGAAAACTATTTTGTGTGAAGACTGGCCTTAACTGTTAGCGAATATAACGTCCAGTGGCAAAACTAGAATATAATCTAGTTTGAGGCACAATCACATAAGGGTCATTTCTGTTCTAATCTGTTCCAGATCAATTGCTCTATATGCCATGCACACCAGTGACAATGTTGGCCTGGCCCAATAGAGCATATTCTTTATCTTCACCTGCATGTTATTTCAAATAATCAAATGCAACAAATTTTAACATATTTCCTGGTGTAGACCACCCAAAATTATACTAATTTGACAAGTGCAATGAGCCATGGTTTGCAGAGTCAGATGTGGAGGTGTGGCGGTGGAGGTGTAGCGGTGGGGTGATGACAATGTTATGGTATAATGGGGTAAGTACCATGATTTAGTAGGATTTGGCCATCCTATAATCTTTTCAGTTTTACCATTTAACAACAGTTTCAAACAAAAGTATTTACATCATTAAGTATACTATGCTCATTCATGTATTATTGTTGAACTTAACAAACTTAACAAATGATTTAATAATAAAAATTATAAAACAAATCTGAATTATCCTTCATAATGAAATGAACCTTATTAATTTTTTAAAAATTCTCTTTATTTTGACTTTTTTTCACATTGGGACCAAGTTAGACTTGATTAAAAATGCGTTTTTGCAAAGATAAAAAAGTAGAGACCTGCAGAGTGACGAGTATCGCAGACATACTGGCTGACTTGGGATGGCAACAACCATTTGCCTTTCCCTGTTTCCAAGTATGGTCCTGTGTATAAATTGTTATTTGATTTTATGGCACTTTGTGACTTTAGGCATTTATGTGACCAAAGAGATAAGCAACCCTACACTTCTTATAACGTTTGCCTGTCTAATCCTATATCAAAGCAGTTTTGATAATCTGTCTCTAAGAAATGTTTCAGTCTCCAAACCAGACACTTTATTATTAAGACTTGAGGAATAAGTGAACCTATCATGCAACCTTACAATACAGTATGACACCCATGTGATTATATTGTTAAATTATTAAATGCGATTCATTCACACTATTTTGTGAGTAAGGAATCAGCAATGAGGCTTCTCTTCATTACGTTCAGACACCACAGAGAAAAAGGAACATTTTCCTCCACATTCCATGGGATAAATACTCCTTACTCATTATTTTAATATGTTTAATTTGAAAAGGTGCCTTGAGTAAAATTTTAAAAAGCATATTTAATTTAAAACAATATTTAAAACAATTCTTTAAAAACATAAAAATGAAATTTGGGTTGTTCAGTTGACAAGCACAATTACAAACTTTAGTTTGAATATCTGTTATTCCTATTGTAATTTTATATTAAAATACATAGTTTAAATATTTTCTGCACCCTTTAAATGTGAGCATCAACAAATTAACCTCAAGCCCTTCCATCTGCACACTAAAATTAAAATTACACAGCCAATCCACATTTCAGGTTTTGATATCCACTCAGTAATTATTAAATCATTTTAGAAGTATTTTTTTACACAAATATTACAGAACATGAATATAACATAAAACAATCATCAAATAATTATGAGAGACCAAATGAAAATATGAGATTCTGTAAAATTGTTCAAATCTTTCCATAGCAAAACTTTAAACTGTAACACTTTTGTAGGAGTTAAAATTGTAACTTTCTTATCAAATCTGATAAAAACTGTGGCAGATCATAATGAAAACAGACATTCATAGAAAAAAAAACATAGCAAAACAAATTTTATGACATGATTTATTTTAATATTTAAAAAATGATAATGAGTTTAAAAAAAAAAAAAAAAAAAAAAAAAAAATACCACATATAAGAGCTAAGTTTAGCAAAGGTAAGCCCAGGGCAGCCACTTTACAGGTCACAGACAGACAGTGTACAGACAGGTCACAGACAAGTTGACTGTGTCTTACAGGAAATACATTATCACCTCAATGAGAGTCAGACATTTAAGTATTGTCTTGACATAAGAATAATACCATTACTGTAAGACTAGTGACTAAAATAAAGTCTTAAATTTGTTATAATCAATCAGTTTTCCTCGGCAAGTTTCCTAGACTTTTTCAACAAAAGGAAACACCAAAATCTTACCCCTAGACTAAAACAAAAAACATGCTTAGAAATCCAAAGAATTTAGATCATTTATATAAGCTAGTTACATATTTGACTCATGAAAGACAGTATTTACTTTTTCTTATATAATTTATATTTATGTATTACAGGCGAGACAGACATCCTTGATGATAAACAAATTCAGTTGTATTTTTAATCCTCCTGTTTTTGTACATTGTTTCTTGCATCAGAAAAAGCTGCTGTCAACAGGATTGCATAGTAGCAGTTCACAAAAGTACTAGCTATTTTTTTAGCATAATATATAAACAAAAATTATTCCCACCTTTTGTTTAAAGCACAGATGATGCATAAATAACAAAATATAAAATATGGGGCCAATGAAACCTTCTGTACAGAAAAGGCTGTTTAGTTCAATTGTTATTGTTATGAATAAGGATTGATTTAAATAGAGTTTATTCATTGTTTTTCATATTTAAAATATGACTAAGCTGATTAACAAAGCACTAGACATAGTATAAGATTATCTTCAGAAACTCACTTTAACAAAGAAAAATAATTTTTGTTATAAAATTGTATCAGCCAGACACCCTTCAACAGTTTAGCATCAAAATATGCACATAATTTTTCTATGGATTCAAATATATATTTTACTGGGCTGCACATTTTACTAGCCTGCACAGAAGACTTCAAAAATACATACTTTAGTATAATTTAAAAACAATAATATGGTAGTTGTTTTTGTGACTTGGAAATACAACAGTTATATGTTCTAAGTTAAAGTTGTTTATATTTTTATCTAAGAAACTTTTAACAACTGAAGAAAGAAACATTATTTATATTGAGCTCTATGTTTGATTATCAACTCATTGATTGTAATATAAAATATATCCCAGTTAAGTAGATTAATTATTCAATACTGCTATTTAAATTAATAACATGTAAATCCCTGTCATTCCTTATATAAAAATAAATAAATTCACACTCTTAAAAAAAATGAGGACATAGAATTTTACAAATAAACTACAAGCATTTTGAGTGCCTTGAACATTAAGTCATTTTCTGTGGTAAATGTCACACTATATATTAGATCAATATGATGTATAACTGATGTATTTTCAGGGAGTTGAACAGATCTCTTATTTGTAAAGCATCAAACTGTTGTTTTTTTTATTTGCCATCAAATGCCACTCACTACAAATAGACATAGGTAAATATTACTAATAACCTTTGTGACCACACCAGAAAAAAAATGTAGTGAATTGTTTAGCTCACAAGACAACATAAAAATCAATTATTCATGATAATCACACAATAGATAGACCCTTTTGATATGTTTGGTGAACATAATTCTGGGATTAATATCTTGTGATAAATAAATGTTGAAAATAAAAAAATTAAATATAACCTTTATCTTACAATGAGATGCTGCAAAACCAAAAAATAATAGAGTTGAAAACATCAAGATTTAACATTTGTTTACCCTATACATTCTGGGAATGAATTTAAATGAGCTATTAGCACTTTTTCTTTAATGCAAGGTACGATAAAAAAAAATAATTATTAACTATAAATCTGTAATATGGTAGGAATTGACAGACTTGTGTGGTAATGATGGCAGCTGGCTCCCTGATGATAAAGATGATGCAAAATGTGAAGCAGGACGCTGAGGAAGGGGTGGCGGTGGTCCTAAAGATGGCGACAACGGTGGCCCGTAATTTAACCCACCATTGGTATAAACTTGCCCCCCCGGCAGGTTGGTCAACTGACTGTATTGGGATGAGTTTATGGACCCATAGCTGGGAGGGACACTTCTGTCACTGTGAACACTCCCACCGTCCTTGTTGGAAAATGCACTGTGAGCCGGGCTCGTATGGTTGCTGTGCTGGAGAAGATATGCATAGTTTTCATTGGAACGGTGCGATGGGCTGCTATGGTTGCTACTGCCAGTAACACTGCCAGATGTACTTCCACTGTATGGTGGAGGTGGTGGTGGGGGAGCCCTCATATGTCCCTCACCTGATCTTTGACTACGAAAATCGTGTTGGTACAACTGCGTTGGATGGTTTTGTATGAGATTCGTTGGTGCGTGGACGGGGCTTCCAGGAAAACTGCTCTGGCTGCCTCCGCTACTGTGACTGCTTCCTATGCTCCCCCTACCTCGAGTGTATCCAATGTTTCCATTCATAGAGTATCCAGTATCATTTTGAGCTGATAATCCACCTATGTTTCCACCGAGTCCATTATGCCCGTAAGTATCCCTTCCATTATATCCAGGCCCATAATTCAAGTTGCTGCTGCCTCCAGTTTGTCCCACCACTAGGGGTGGCATGGTGCTGATTCCAGCGTGCATGGGCACGGCTGAATATTGATGGGCCATCGACAGTGTATCCCCGCTACCATCACTGTTGCGCCGCACCTCGCCGCGGTTATGAATGTTGTAGGTCAAGGGATCCACGTAAAAACTTTCGTTGGGGAACTGGGCATTCAGCCGAGCTATGTGACAGCTATGACAGAAAAGATGACCATCGAGGGGATAGCAGCGTTTGTCGGCCTCATCTGTTAGTTGGAGACCACAGTCCTGTAGATAAAAACACATCAGTTTAGTCATCCATTTAAAAAAAAATGTTTTTAAAGAATAAAAAGAAAACCATGCAAAAAAAAAAAGTAACTCAATTATTTAATTATATCACGCACATCTTCAGTGCTGTAAATTTTACTTTCAATTTTCTTTAAAATTAAAACCATAATAATGAGTTACCTACCACGACTAGTTTTAAACAGTGGTAAGACTAAATTATAAACTATGGTTCTGTGTTCCACATTTTTTTTTCCTTTGTGGATGTTGCTTTTCTCTGATTATAGTATTGGTTGTGTTCCCCTGGTTGGTATCTCAGTAGAATAATGGGTGTATTTTTTGGCAATGAAAATGATCAGAGCATTCTACAGTTTATAATAAAATTTAAAATAATCATTTTGTATTATTTTCTACTTGACACAAAAACATTAAAATAAGTCACAAAAAATTTTACCGAAATATTTTTCTTTTAAATTTAAAGATCCTGATCACTACTACACATCATTGGAGCATTTATTAAGTATTTTCAGTTTGTCCAAAGAATTTTTTGTAGGTTGATTAAATAAATATACTGTGTTAGTGTAAGTTTAACCATTGAATTCCATTATGACAATGACAACACAAGACCTTTTGTTGCTTTTTTGTAAGAGCTTCTTTCATGCTTCTCTCAAATTTCACACATTGAAAATGATAGTAAGAAAAAAATGCTTTCTTGCAGTCTTCAATCACAAAATATTTTTTACTTGTTCTTTGTAAGAAATGTTCAGGCACAACCAATAGTACTTTAAACAAATGTGGAACCAAAGGTAATCAGTAGTTAAGCAAGCAGAGATATTTAAGACTAAATGGAGCCAATTTAAAGAAATGAACAGATTTTTAAAATTTAATTGGCATGTGCTTTGTCTTTAAATGCTTGCTCCCCTGGTGTAAAGAATGTCCCTGATGGCGGTTTCTAACCACAAATGAAGATGGTAAAACTAGTAAAAAAAATAATTATAAACTAGATGCCTACAGAAAATGCAGATGAGGGAAGAGATCAACCCAAAAAGGATTAAGTTTAAGTTTCATCCTCCATTTTAAGAGATACTATGTAAATTTATAATGCACCCAGATAAGAATTCCACAATGCCAAAAAAACAAACAAATAAGCAGCTTTAAAAAATAATAACATGATAAATCAATGCACCATGACAGAAAAATAAAATCATTCAAGCACAAACTCACACATAGGCAGAAAATACTTGGATTAGTGAATTGATGGAACTGCACTGAATACATCAGCAACAATTTTTTTAAACATTTTAGAAACAGTGGTTAACTCTTGGTAAAAATCTGCACAAGTTGTACACAATGAACAATTCAATTTATATACTAACAACAAATTATTTGGTTTTTATAAAATAATAAGTCATGAACCTTATTTTTATTTTCTTGGCAAAGTAAATAAATGCCATTAAAATAGAAAGTGAGTATACATTAATTTCTTTTTAAATGAGTCTATTTAAAAATTGAGGACACTAATGATGAGAATAAATCTAGGAGAGGGCTCTAAGACCATAAACAAATAAAATTAGATAAAAGCCAAAGATGGAATCTAATAGAAGATTGTTGATCATATCAGAGCTAGAATAAGAACTACCTGTTTCACAGCTATTTAATCTGAAGGGCTAACCATAAGACTGAGAGTTTTTAGTAGGATCTAATGGAGAAAATAATACGGGAACAAAACTGTGCAAGCAATCTCCAAACTCAAACCTGTCTACTGTTACATTAAACCAAGCAATGAAACAAAACAAATCTCTAGCTGTGTTTATGGTGTGGGAATATTTCAACAAACAAAAATTTGAACATTTTGTTTAGAATCTCAGGAGGTAGGTTTTTTTTAATATTCTTTTTTTTTTTTTTTTGCACATGCTAAAAATATAAGGGTTATAACTAGCACTTCTTACACTTTTGAAAAAACTATCGACTTGCTACTGTCTGTGAAGGTTTAAAATATTTGATTGTAAATTTTAATTAAATTTCATGTCAAAACAATAGCATTTAATATTCTTTTTTTTTTTTTTTTGCACATGCTAAAAATATAAGGGTTATAACTAGCACTTCTTACACTTTTGAAAAGACTATCGACTTGCTACTGTCTGTGAAGGTTTAAAATATTTGATTGTAAATTGTAATTAAATTTCATGTCAAAACAATAGCCATAATAAAACAAATGGAGAAAAATATTTTAAAAAAGCAACCTATATTGCATTTGTTAATAATTTCTGTACATTTCAACAAAAGAATGTATTAAATTTAGCTTCTTTTTATATCATTTATCTATTTTAAAATTATTAAGAGCAATGTAACAGCAAGAATTATTGCGAATGTAAATTAAATTTGAAATATTCTATTTAGTTATTGCTGGTACTAAACCCACTAACAGTTAGAAGATTTGACCATCAATAAAAAAAACACTTGAGATAACCACATGAATAGAAATGTTTCACTACAAGAGAACATGATTTAAATATCTGAAAACAAATTATTTTACCTCACAATGATAGCAATCTACGTGAAAATCTTTGTCCATCGAAACCACTCTCACAGTTTCTTCTGTGCCCTATGGCAGAAAGACACACAAAAAAAGTCTGTATCATTCATTGTCGAATTAAAGATGTGAATTTAATCATAATATATTTTAATGGGTGGCGTAATGATTTATCTTTTTTTAAATTATCAATTCTGCTCTACATCTAAGATGCTTACATCTACTGGAGTAATAGCTTGACCACAGGCAGCACACTTAGGGGCATAAACTCTGAAAAATAAACAAATAGAATTAATAAGAGTCTACTGACATTCAGAATTTGTTTATCTTAGCAGGCAAATGGCATAATCTAACATATAGTCTGATATAGTGAAATAATTTTTTTTTTTTAGTTGTTGGAGGAAAGGGCAATGGAATTTTTTCTTTTTCTTAAATAATCTTTTTATTTTTTTAATGAAGAACACATTCAATAAACAAAGCATGAAAATATAATTTTAATTTATTCTTTTAAAATAAAAATTAGAGGTTTTACAATTCATTTTTTAAAATAACTTTTTAAAAATATGTACATGACAAATATTTTTTTAGTCTGCAATTAATTATTAGATATTAATTAGCAAGAACTTGCAATATATATATATTTATATTCATAAACACCCATTTTTGTCTCCCAGAACAGCCATATATCATTGGCAAGTGAATGTTTTTTTTTGCTTTAAAATGATGGGAATTTAACAATTCTCTCAAACTAGATTCAGTCTCTCTCTCTCTCTTTTTTAAGAGTTCTTATTTTCTTTTTTCTTAGTCTTTAACTTTCTCCAGTGAAGGAGGAATACTCAGCTGTCCTTGACCTTCTTTACTGCATGTTTGAGCCTCAGCAGGATGGGTGTTATTTAGTTCAGTGGGAGCAGGTTTATACTTTATTTTGGTAATTTTTTAGGCATACCTGTACTTTTGTTCTTTTTGGCTGTTGCACTAAGAGGATTTCATACTGAAAACCACAACTTTATATGAGGCATTCATAATGCAAGCCACAACTTAATAATTGGGTAATTTAAAAAAACTCCTGTAAAAAGGACTGCTTGGCTGATCAGGAGTACGGTACCCATGACGTCATTTGTGGTACCCATGACATCATTTGTGGTACCCATGACGTCATTTGCGTGTTTATTATAGTTGCAGTGAATTAGGGTTCAGGTTAGGCATATCGATTTAGGGTTAGGTTTAGTGACAGTATTAACTGGTTGTGTCAACCAAGATGGCGGCCATTGCGGGTAATATTCTCCTGATTTACCGACAGCTTCTCTTCCCTATCATTTTAACATAAATATAGAGATGTTGTATCACTTCTAAGTTTAAACCTTTACCCCATACCTGTGATAGTCAGCAACACAGTAAATTTTGTTGTCAACATCTATTGTAAAAGGGACACCATCCAGACACTCATTGCAGATACAGCACCGGAAACAACCAGGGTGATAGGACTTGCCCATGGCTTGTAGAATCTGAAACATGAGAATACTAGGCACATAATAACCTGATGTTGAAATGTTGACATATCTTAGCTGAAAACAAAATTCACATTTTCCCTCCCACCTCCCAGTTTTTAAAGATAAGAACAGCACAATGTAAAGATAAGAACAGAACAATGTAAAGATAAGAACACCACAATGTAAAGACAAGAACAGCACAATGTAAAGATAAGAACAGCACACTATAAAGATAAGAACAGCACAATGTGTACTGCACAATGTAAAGAAAAGAACAACTAATACATGTCTAAAATTTTTACAAATTTCTCAAAATTTCATAAAATAAACATTTGAGAATATTTTTTTTAGAATTCCATGATGAATAATTCTACAAGGTTTTTATTGATAGTTACAGGGCTCAAAGATGATTTTTGGTCAGCTTAAGTACATAGGAGCTCGTCCAAAGTACATAGGAGCTGGTCAAAGTATTTCTGTATTAGCTGTTATCAGTTATAAATTCTCCCTCACTCATATACTGAAAAGGTGGGTGGGGGGGGGAGGAGACACGCATTGACATCCCCATTTACTGACTAAACAAAAATGAAAAAAAAAACCCACAAAAGCCATAAATAGTATATTATAAAGTATATTATATAGTATATTATAAAGTATATTATATAGTATATTATATATAGTATATTATAAAGTATAGTATATAGTATATTATAAAGTATATTATAAAGTATAGTATATAGTATATTATAAAGTATATTATATAGTATATTATATAGTATATTATAAAGTATATTATAAAGTATATTATAAAGTATATTATATAGTATATCATAAAGTATATTATATAGTATATCATAAAGTATATTATAAAGTATATTATATAGAATATTATTAAGTATATTATATAGTATATTATAAAGTATATTATATAGTATATTATAAAGTATATTATATAGTATATTATAAAGTATATTATATAGTATATTATAAAGTATATTATATAATATATTATAAAGTATATTATAAAGTATATTATATAGTATATTATAAAGTGTATTATATAGTATATTATAAAGTATATTATATAGTATATTATAAAGTATATTATATAGTATATTATAAAGTATATTATATAGTATATTATAAAGTATATTATATAGTATATTATAAAGTATATTATATAGTATATTATAAAATATATTATATAGTATATGCAGCGGACCCAAGATGTCACAAATGTGATCTACTAAGAGATCAAGCCAGACCTTTGAAGTAGATGCAGTCCAGCTCATACTACTTAGATCACTATTTAGGTCAGTGGCCCAATTCTACTCACCATTTCCATAATGAGGTGACCACAAACCACACACTTCTCTGCAGTTTGTTGAAAGCCAGAGTACTGTGAACAAAGAGATGAATGTGAACAAAGAGATGAATGTGAACATAGGGATGAATGTGAACATAGGGGTGAATGTGAACATAGGGATGAATGTGAACATAGGGGTGAATGTGAACATAGGGGTGAATGTGAACTTAGGGGTGAATGTGAACATAGGGATGAATGTGAACATGGGGATGCATGTGAACATAGGGATGAATGTGAACATAGGGATGAATGTGAACATAGGGATGAATGTGAACATAGGGATGAATGTGAACATAGGGATGAATGTGAACAAAGAGATGAATGTGAACATAGGGATGAATGTGAACATAGGGATGAATGTGAACATAGGGATGAATGTGAACAAAGAGATTAATGTGAACATAGGGATGAATGTGAACATAGGAATGAATGTGAACATAGGGATAAATGTGAACATAGGGATGAATGTGAACAAAGAGATGAATGTGAACATAGGGATGAATGTGAACATAGGGATGAATGTGAACATGGGGGTGAATGTGAACATAGGGATGAATGTGAACAAAGAGATGAATGTGAACAAAGAGATGAATGTGAACATGGGGATGAATGTGAACATGGGGATGCATGTGAACATAGGGATGAATGTGAACATAGGGATGAATGTGAACATAGGGATGAATGTGAACATAGGGATGAATGTGAACATAGGGATGAATGTGAACATAGGGATGAATGTGAACATAGGGATGAATGTGAACATGGGGATGAATGAATGAATGTGAACATAGAGATGAATGTGAACATAGGGGTGAATGTGAACATAGGGATGAATGTGAACATAGGGGTGAATGTGAACATAGGGATGAATGTGAACATAGGGGTGAATGTGAACATGGGGGTGAATGTGAACAAAGAGATGAATGTGAACATAGGGATGAATGTGAACATAGGGATGAATATGAACATAGGGATGAATGTGAACATAGGGATGAATGTGAACAAAGAGATGAATGTGAACATAGGGATGAATGTGAACATAGAGATGAATGTGAACATAGGGATAAATGTGAACATAGGGATGAATGTGAACAAAGAGCTGAATGTGAACATAGGGATGAATGTGAACATAGGGATGAATGTGAACATAGGGATGAATGTGAACAAAGAGATGAATGTGAACATAGGGATGAATGTGAACATAGGGATGAATGTGAACATAGGGATGAATGTGAACAAAGAGATTAATGTGAACATAGGGATGAATGTGAACATAGGAATGAATGTGAACATAGGGATAAATGTGAACATAGGGATGAATGTGAACAAAGAGATGAATGTGAACATAGGGATGAATGTGAACATAGGGATGAATGTGAACATGGGGGTGAATGTGAACATAGGGATGAATGTGAACAAAGAGATGAATGTGAACAAAGAGATGAATGTGAACATGGGGATGAATGTGAACATGGGGATGCATGTGAACATAGGGATGAATGTGAACATGGGGATGCATGTGAACATTGGGGTGAATGTGAACATAGGGGTGAATGTGAACATAGGGATGAATGTGAACAAAGAGATGAATGTGAACATAAGGATGAATGTGAACATAGGGACGAATGTGAATAAAGGGTCGAATGTGAACATAGAGATGTATGTGAGCACAGAGACAGATTAAACTTTTAAATGTATCATCTAGAATCTATGATTATGAAATCTGAGAAAAGATTTTCTAGACTCACTTTTTAAAAATTACAAAATTTTTTTTCTTAAATATGTAGCCCAATAAAAAGTTTGGATCCCAATGTTCTTGCCTAGGTTTTGCTGTGACCGCTCTAGCGACTCCCATTTTTGTGTGCTTATCATATGTCCTCTATAAGGTAAGGTAATTAGCAGCACAGGTAAGGTATTTAAAAGCACAGGTAAGGTATTTAGCAGCACTGGCAAAGATTATAATATTTTCACAGAAAGAGCAGTTACTCTCAATGAAAGAGAAGACAACTCACCAAATAGTCCTCCTCACAATACACCCTGCCATGGACGTTGTAGAAAGCTTTCCCCCTCAGTGTACGACCTGTGGAGACATAAACACCAGTAGGACATTTACACTCATGTATTTATAACCAGTACGACATTTACACTCATGTATTTATAACCAGTAGGACATTTACACTCATGTATTTATAACAAGTAGGGCATTTACACCCATGTATTTATAACCAGTAGGACATTTACACCCCTGTATTTATAACCAGTAGGACATTTACACTTCTTTATTTATAACCAGTACGGACCTACAGCGATAAGCGACATGTTTTATGTGGGCAAACAACAGAAAGTTAGTATTAATATAATAATATATATCAACATTTTTTCAATTTTTTTTTTTTGTTGTAACTTTTGACTTGTGTTTCGTGAAGATTCAGTCAATTCACAAAACTTGTCTCTAATCTCAACCACTGTCCTTACTCTTTATGTTACAGATAATTTCACAGAAATGGTATAGTTCTTTAGAACAGTGGTTCCAAATTTTTTTTGATTCGCTGATCCCTTTATATAATTATTTTCTGTGGAGGGTCCCCTTTGATCTACCCTATGGCCTTCAAGTTAGTGTTTAGGAGTTGTGGTACTGGCAAGGGAGCATAGGCTGGGAACTGGGAACCATATTTACCTTAGCCTTAGAGAATTGATTTTAGAAGAGCTATTTCATGACTAAGCCCTTCTCATAGCATACACCCCCACCCCCGATTACTTTTGAGGCACCACTACCCCAATACCGTGCCACCACTCCCCAATACCAACCACCCCATTCTAAAACAACCCCACCCCATTACCAAATCAATTCGCAATCCTTGAAATATCAAGGGGCGCCTTAAAACCTCACAGCTTCCAAGCGCGACCAAGGGATGCACGAAACAATACACAGCTTGCTGTGGTCGTGGTGATAAATTCTAGTCATATTTCGATGGTAACCTGGGCCGGCCCACCTAATGTCTGCCCGTGGACCGCTAGATTTGGCCTTGGGGTCATGGGGGTGGGGTCGGGAGGATAGTATAAAGGGAAAGGGGGGGGGTGTCCCCCACAAGATAGTAGACGCGGGAGTGACACAGCTGGCCTTTGTCAAACAAACCGCCACAACGACAGATGACCGTCCAGTCGGATTAGCACTGGACCTGCTGTTTGAATTCACTGAACATTCCCAGAATTCCTCGCTTATCGCTTGCTCTCAGTTGCCCCGTCTTACCGGCGTATCGCACTTCTTTTTCTTTTTTTTTTTTTTTTATTAAATTATTCAATTCAAGTTTTGAACACGTTATGTCCCGAAGCTCTTTTTAAATCATTGAATAGTTGAATGATGTTATTGTTTTATAACTATTTTTAAACACTCATGACTCATGTAAAGTTTATACAGTTGTGTAATGTAATCCTAGTTAAATGATCGAGTACATCAAGTAGTTAACAATTTGTTTTAACTTCAGGGCGCAAAGATATTATGCAGGTTTGTCTTTGTCATTTGATTACTACCTGCTATTTAGTTATCAAAGAGTGGACAGGACTAACACTGGGCGATGCTGTGCGTAGTGCAGAAGACAGAGACGAATGGAGGAGGATAGTTCACATGTCATCTGTGGCGCCCCAACGGTCAACGGATTAAGATGATGATATATAAATATAATATATATATAATATCCCATTCTCTTTCTCTCGTCACGACTATACCCCCCCTCTCTCTCTCTCTCTCTCGCCCCTCCCTCGTTCTCTTCCACTCTGTTCTCCTCTCTTCCCCCCTCTCTTTCATTCTCCCTCTCGTTCTCCTCCTCTCTGTCTTCCCCACCTCCTCCCTCTCTCTCATTCTCCCAGATGAAGGCTCTAAGCCGAAACGTCAATTCAAGTTTAGCGTACCTTGTCCTCAGATCTCATTCTCCCCTTCTCTCGCTTTTCCCCCTCTCTCATTCTCCCTGTCCCCTCTCAGCCAATCTACTTCTCTCTCGTTCTCCCCTCCCCCCTCACTCATTCTCCCTCTCGTTCTCCCCTCTCAATCATTCTACCTGTTTCTCTCTCGTTCCCCCCTCTCTCTCTTCCCATCTCTCTCTTTCTCTTCCCCTTCTCACTCTGCCCCCCCTCTCTCTAATACACACACACACACACACATATACTAACTGTCAAATGTTCTAAGCTAAAGAAAAGCCAACAGACTTGACTTATCGGTTAGTCCAATTGAGATATGTTAATTATGTCAACTTAAGAATAGGCGACAAGTGTAACAGTTGTATTCCTGCTACATTGAAGAAGAATCGTCCCTATTTCAACCAGTCGCTTGTTTGTGCCAGTCGAAGTCGGCGATTTCTGTATTTATTACGCACCGATACCAGATCCATCACAAGAAGGCCATCACACATCACCGATACCAGATCCATCACAAGTAGGCCATCACACATCAATGATACCAGATCCATCACAAGATGGCCATCACACATCAATGATACCAGATCCATCACAAGATGATCATCACACATCACCGATACCAGATCCATCACAAGATGGCCATCACACATCAATGATACCAGATCCATCACAAAATGGCCATCACACATCACCGATACCAGATCCATCACAAGATGGCCATCACACATCAATGATACCAGATCCATCACAAGATGGCCATCACATATCACTGATACCAGATCCATCACAAGATGGCCATCACAAATCACCGATACCAGATCTATCACAAGATGACCATCACAAATCACCGATACCAGATATATCACAAGATGGCCATCTCACATCACTGATACCAGATCTATCACAAGATGGCCATCACACATCACCGATACCAGATCTATCACAAGATGGCCATCACACATAACTGATACCAGATCCATCACAAGATGGCCATCACAAATCACCGATACCAGATCAATCACAAGATGGCCATCTCACATCACTGTTACCAGATCCATCACAAGATGGCCATCACACATGAAAGTTTCATTTCCCTTATTTGTTAGGTCCTCAAACATCCTCAGTCCACTGCATTGCCGGCCATTGGTATTGGCCCAAAGAGACTTCCATCAACATGACGTCCCATCACGTGCAGCAAGCACTTCCATCAACATGACGTCCCCATCACGTGCAGCAAGCACTTCCATCAACATGACGTCCCCATCACGTGCAGCAAGCACTTCCATCAACATGATCACTTTTAGACTTAGCGGGCACTTTTGTTTGTATGTCTAATGTTACTTCACCATTCATACATGAAATTATTTTAATACATATATTATGAATGCCACCCTCCCACTTCACACCCCTACCCATGCCATTACACAAACATAACCACTGTGTACAATTAGGAATTTGGCGTAAGTAAACATAATCAATGTGTACAATCAGGAATTTGGCGTACGTAAACATAATCACTGTGTACAATCAGGAATTTGGCGTACGTAAACATAATCACTGTGTACAATTAGGAATTTGGCGTACGTAAACATAATCACTGTGTACAATTAGGAATTTGGCGTACGTAAACATAACCACTGTGTACAATTAGGAATTTGGCGTACGTAAACATAACCACTGTGTACAATTAGGAATTTGGCGTACGTAAACATAATCACTGTGTACAATCAGGAATTTGGCGTACGTAAACATAATCACTGTGTACAATTAGGAATTTGGCGTACGTAAACATAATCACTGTGTACAATTAGGAATTTGGCGTACGTAAACATAATCACTGTGTACAATCAGGAATTTGGCGTACGTAAACATAATCACTGTGTACAATTAGGTATTCGCCTGGTCAACCCAGGTCCTCTTTTCTTCCGTTGTGGTTAACAAACCATAACTAATGCATGACCAAAGCCTAACGCGCGTCCAGTCCAACATGACTCAGGTCAACGCCCCATCTTTGTATGCTAGACACGTACTCGGTGCGTCATCAAGACATGGGACGCGAGTCAAACTAGAGATGCTGAGCATAATGAGCCAAACTAGAGAGATGCTGAGCATAATGAGCCAAACTAGAGAGATGCTGAGCATAATGAGCCAAACTAGAGAGATGCTGAGCATGATAAGCCAAACTAGAGAGATGCTGAGCATAATAAGCCAAACTAGAGTGATTCGGGGTAAGTAGCCAATCTAGAGAGATATTTAGGGTAATGAGCCAAACTAGAGAGATATTTAGGGTAATGAGCCAAACTAGAGAGATATTTTGGGTAATGACCCAATCTAGAGAGATATTCGGGGTAATGAGTCAAAATAGAAAGATATTTATGGTAATGAGCCAATCTAGAGATATATTGTGTAATGGGCAAATTTAGAGAGATATTCGGGGTAATGATCCTAATAAGAGAGATAGTTTGGGTATTGAGCCAATGTAGAAATATACTTTCCGATTTGGGCCAATCTAAAGAGATATTCGTGGTAATGAGCCTATTGGGAACATTAGGAAGTCTTTTAAATGTAAAAAAAGATTCATATTGTATAACCCACCCCATGAACCCACCCTTCATGAACCCACCCCATGAACATTAAAAAGACGTGTCTCGATTACGGAACTTAAAAAGCACGTTCGACACCCCCCCCCCCCCCCCCCCCCCCCC
>CAXITT010000147.1:1306577-1317868 GCA_964033795.1 Lymnaea stagnalis
AGTTGTGTAGGAAGGGGGGTGCAGGGGTGTAGGAAGGGGTGCAGTGGTGTAGGAAGGGTGTGCAGTGGTGTAGGAAGGGGAGTGCAGTGGTGTAGGAAGGGGGTGCAGTGGTGTATGAAGGGGGTGCAGTGGTGTAGGAAGGGGGTGCAGTGGTGTAGGAAGGGGGTGCAGTGGTGTAGGAAGGGGGTGCAGTGGTGTAAGAAGAGGGGTGCAGTAGGAAGGGGGTGCGTTCCGCCCCTGGCAGCACTTTTTATGGAGGGGCCTAATTTTCATATAACTGCACAGTTTATTTCTTAGATGGGGCGGCAAACATCTTGGTCCGCCCCGGGTGACACTTACTCAGCTAAGCCACTGTGGTGAAAAAAAAGGGGAGGGGTCAGAGCCGGCCCTAACAATTCAGGGGCCCTATGCGAAACGGATTGCGCGGGCCCCAGTCTGGGTAGGGATAAGGATAGTAAGTGAAAATTAAGATTTTGTATTAGAAAATAAATTCGTCTTAGCATTTTATTTAATTAGCGCGGGGCCTATGAAAGCACGGGGCCCACTGCGGCCGCATAGGTTGCAGTGGCCTAAGGCCGGCCCTGGGAGGGGTGGTCTTTTAGAGTTAGTCACCGACAGAAACTTTCCCGTCATTCGTCCCATCTTGTTCCAGTACTAGTATGATTATGTTAGTATGAATTGAACAGGGAATGTAAAGTCCCATTGAAGGGGCCGGAGAGAGCAAGAAAACTATTAGTATTATCAGCAATTAGTGATTGAGTTACACCTTGTTAGCGGAAGAAAAGCCAAGTTTGTGTACGACTCTTCATTCAAAGGGGAGTAAGTGTGCCGACAAGGGGCGGTAAAAGATAAACAATCGTTTCGTGTCCACATTGGATTCTCGTCGACGTACGTCATCCGCGGATGTAGATGTAGTGGGAGGCTGAGGCGAGTTCAGGTTTACACAGGACTTTAAATGGGATTCACACATTTCTCACAAGTTGGATAGTTGAACACCGTTAAAACACATATTAGTTACTAATTGAAATAATTCTACTTGACGCGTGACTGTGATATTAAAACCCCTGGGATACAATAACACAAAGCATTGTGTCTCGCCTGTTCCTCACCCATAGTATTGTTTCTCGTGACGATTACAAAGGCGACACCGCATTTAGTGTCTCGCACCGGTTTGACCTTGGTGACGTACTAAAGCAAGATTGTTTTGTTTTGTTTGTTTGTTCGTTGGTTGTTTTTTTTTTTTAATTTGTTAAACTTGTTTGAACAGTTTCACCAACTACCTGTATCGCCATTATTCTGAATGTTTGCATCCTGGAATGTATACTACTGTCTTGGGGCCATTTTATTTTATTTTTTACCACGTCGTTGTGTACTTAAGCAATCCAACCACCAACCACATAGGCGTTTAAACAACCTACAGACACTCGGCTTAAAAGCAAACGTGTGTCTGGCTAACTTACACAGCCATCTTCGTGTTTTGGTACACGGTCAAACGTGTGTCTGGCTAACTTACACAGCCATCTTCGTGTTTTGGTACACGGTCAAACGTGTGTCTGGCTAACTTACACAGCCATCTTCGTGTTTTGGTACACGGTCAAACGTGTGTCTGGCTAACTTACACAGCCATCTTCGTGTTTTGGTACACGGTCAAACGTGTGTCTGGCTAACTTATACAGCCATCTTCGTGTTTTGGTACACGGTCAAACGTGTGTCTGGCTAACTTATACAGCCATCTTCGTGTTTTGGTACACGGTCAAACGTGTGTCTGGCTAACTTATACAGCCATCTTCGTGTTTTGGTACACGGTCAAACGAGTGTCTGGCTAACTTATACAGCCATCTTCGTGTTTTGGTACACAGTCAAACGTGTGTCTGGCTAACTTATACAGCCATCTTCGTGTTTTGGTACACGGTCAAACGTGTGTCTGGCTAACTTATACAGCCATCTTCGTGTTTTGGTACACGGTCAAACGAGTGTCTGGCTAACTTATACAGCCATCTTCGTGTTTTGGTACACGGTCAAACGTGTGTCTGGCTAACTTATACAGCCATCTTCGTGTTTTGGTACACGGTCAAACGTGTGTGAGAGACACCACATTTCAATTTAACGTACATAGCGCTAGCTACCCCCTACACACAAACACATCTAACTACCCCCTACACACAAACACATCTAACTACCCCCTACACACAAACACATCTGACTACCCCCTACACACAAACACATCTAACTACCCCCTACACACAAACACATCTGACTACCCCCTACACACAAACACATCTGACTACCCCCTACACACAAACACATCTGACTACCCCCTACACACAAACACATCTAACTACCCCCTACACACAAACACATCTAACTACCCCCTACACACAAACACATCTAACTACCCCCTACACACAAACACATCTAACTACCCCCTACACACAAACACATCTAACTACCCCCTACACACAAACACATCTAACTACCCCCTACACACAAACACATCTAACTACCCCCTACACACAAACACATCTAACTACCCCCTACACACAAACACATCTAACTACCCCCTACACACAAACACATCTAACTACCCCCTACACACAAACACATCTAACTACCCCCTACACACAAACACATCTAACTACCCCCTACACACAAACACATCTAACTACCCCCTACACACAAACACATCTAACTACCCCCTACACACAAACACATCTAACTACCCCCTACACACAAACACATCTAACTACCCCCTACACACAAACACATCTAACTACCCCCTACACACAAACACATCTAACTACCCCCTACACACAAACACATCTAACTACCCCCTACACACAAACACATCTAACTACCCCCTACACACAAACACATCTAACTACCCCCTACACACAAACACATCTAACTACCCCCTACACACAAACACATCTAACTACCCCCTACACACAAACACATCTAACTACCCCCTACACACAAACACATCTAACTACCCCCTACACACAAACACATCTAACTACCCCCTACACACAAACACATCTAACTACCCCCTACACACAAACACATCTAACTACCCCCTACACACAAACACATCTAACTACCCCCTACACACAAACACATCTAACTACCCCCTACACACAAACACATCTAACTACCCCCTACACACAAACACATCTAACTACCCCCTACACACAAACACATCTAACTACCCCCTACACACAAACACATCTAACTACCCCCTACACACAAACACACCTAACTACCCCCTACACACAAACACATCTGGCTTGCGAAACACCATTGAGACCAAGAACACAAGGGTACGGAGTCGAAACCATGCGGCCCGTGGGCCTGAGCCGGTCATTCGTTTTTTTTTTTTTAATTTAAATAAATTCAGTGACAACCAATGAAATACGTTATCGTTAAAGAAGAAAAAACTTAAAGAAAACAATGTACTCGCTAAGCAGGCGACGAACTCATTCTTCCATTTGATAAATGCTGGTCGTCATGACAAAATACCCCCCCCCCACCAATCAATTGTGTTTAAATATAATTTTAAAAAACTATTAAACTATTACGGCCCGCCCACCAACCAAGCGGAACGTTGGTGAGGTTGCCGACCTCTGACCTCGGGAAGCTCCCCCTGTAGTCTCACAGATAGACATCAAACGACATGCGATCGACCTGGCCACGTAGGGAATGACAGCTTGACTAACACAAGTTATGACTGATGACCAAAAGTGTCCGAGCAAGTGACACAAACGGACCTGAGGCACATGAACTGCGACTTGAACCAACATGAAGGGATATGTCCGCATTGCTCCATGTCCGCTTTTGGGGTAGGATTGCATTGTGGTCGAGAGGATGACTTATGGCTTGGCTCCTGGCGTTAGGCTGGTAGGTCCACACCAATTCGCTCAAAGTAAAGGCTCTTAACATGTCGTCCATCGAACCGTCGGGTGTCCCAGAGCAGGAGTCAAGGGATCTGTAAGAAGTATTTCCTCTTGGCTTAAAAAAAACAACAACTTTATTTCAAGAAGGGTCCGTGGCTTTTATATGGCTCGCAATGGGTTTCATGAAACAAAGACTAAAGAACCCCTGGCTTACATCATCTGCTCCCAATAGATGACTTTCGGTTAAAGGAAATTTGTTTGAAAGAAATTTCGTCGACGGAAAATTGATCGACGGAAGTTTGATCGAACGGAATTTTGATCGAATTTTTTTTTTTTTAGTTCACACGAAGATCAAATTTTCATCAAATTTTCGTCAAATTTTTTTTTTAACACACTATACCATAGAGTAAAGCAAAATAATGCGTTCAAAAGGAAATTTGAAGCAAAATTCGGGGTCACCGGCCAATCTCGTTGATCCCCCCCCCACCCGCCCCTCTCTTTGACCCCACCAACAAATATGTCGAGGATAAAAAGTTTGGTGGTCGTAACCACTAACCACCCCCTGTAATAAAAAAAATTCGCAAAACTTTTTCTGGATGTTGTTTGTGCAAGTGTTCTATTTTTGGCCTGTGTGATAAAACAATTTGCCTTGGAGTGACCCAAAATCTAGGTCAACAACGTCATAAAAAAATTAATGAATACAATTGCATTTTGTAGCAAGCCTATTGAAAAACTCGATGCAGGTATCCATATCCATTTGTGGCTTTGGTTGCAGGTATCCACATCCATCGGTGGCTTTGGTTGCTCCTGGGCTGCAAAACTGTTCAAAACAAAAACCACAGAGTTGCTCTAGGCGCGGTCATCCAATCTACGTGTAAGTTGTACGTATGCCCTTTGTGTCCCGCACAAGTACCGGAGATTGAGCTCTAGGCGCGGTCATCCAATCTACGTGCTAGTTGTAAGTATGCCCTGTGTCCAGCACAAGTACCGAGAGATTGAGCTCTGAGTGAAAGAGTCAACAGTAACGTCTTGATAAACGACAGTCAGCTAGAGATTAGGCAATGACGTGCCTCACTTCGCGCCACAAGTGCCCAGTCAGAAAGCGTATTTGATAAGAAAGGCAAACATTAGAATTTGCGACACAAAAACATTGGCGTCCTTGGAGGGGATGGGAGGTCACTTGACCCATTTTGATAGTATGCTATAATCAGATTCTTTTCTTTTTTTTGGTTTGGGGGGGGGGGGGTGGGGGGGTCCTTTAAAAGTTTATAAATAATGTAAAGAAAATTGAAGGTTTTAAAGGTGGCTCCACTGTGTGATCATTGAAGAACCCTCGCATTATAGGCAATTTATAAAAAATTATATATAAAATTATGACAAAGTATTGATGTTTTCTATATTTTAATTTTCAGAAACCTTCATTAAGACCTGTCATTTTTTTCTGATGACGGCTTTGCACGTTAACAAATATAAAGCTATTGGAAACACAACTGACGGCCCTGACCGGTGAAAGTAGAACTTGACGTCACACATTACATTTGCAGAGTCGAGTTGATGGGAGTACTGTAGGATGTCATGGGAGGGAGTACTGTAGGATGTCATGGGAGGGAGTACTGTGTGATGTCATGGGAGGGAGCACTGTGTGATGTCATGGGAGGGAGTACTGTGTGATGTCATGGGAGGGAGTACTGTGTGATGGCATGGGCAGGGAGTATTATGGGATGTCATGGGAGGGAGTACTGTGGGATGGCATGAGAGGGAGTACTGTGGGATGTCATGGACAGAGTGCACTGTGTGATGTCATGGTCAGGGAGCACTGTGTGATGCCATGAGGATCGTTATAAAAAAACCTTCACAACTGGGAGGAGCCTCGCTTTCGCTTCACACGCGTTCTGGTTTCATTCATAAAAAAATCAGCTGTACGTGAATGTGTTCATCAAAGAA
The DNA here is from genome assembly GCA_964033795.1 of Lymnaea stagnalis. Taxonomy (NCBI): domain Eukaryota; kingdom Metazoa; phylum Mollusca; class Gastropoda; family Lymnaeidae; genus Lymnaea; species Lymnaea stagnalis. The sequence goes on from CAXITT010000147.1 coordinate 1,312,412, forward strand.
CGTCCTTCGAACATAATCGCCGCGGAGGTTTGTGGTCTAACCTAGTAGTAACACTACATTTCAAACCTGCATCGTCTCGTCTCACATGGCCATTGTAGGTGACCACTATAGGGGAACGCATTGGGGGGTGGGGGTGGAGAAAAGTCACGCGTTTCACTAGGAAAACGTGTCACCAAAAAAAATATATGTATATGAGAACAAATCCCAGAAAAACTTTTTTTTTCAAATTTATTTTATTTGTAAGTCCATGTGAATGTTTCTTATAGACTGGATTTGACTTTTTTTCCTGATAATCCCCATTGGCTGGCACTCAACAGATTCAGACCAGAAGGTCACCACTGGGATACTACAGCACAATATTTTAAGACCACATGGCCCGCCATTTTAAGGATTAAAATATATGCATATTTCAGCCGACTATTAACTTAGTCGGGGGGTTGTAACTTTACGATGCATGGGCAAGCTTTATGGCGGTGAGAGGGAAAATGCAAAGACTAGGACTCTGACGATCCTCCACTTCAATTTTATGCTCAAGAGTTCACCAGGTCACGTGCAACAGAGGTTCAATAAAGGTGGTGGTTGTTGGCGTAAGACATGTTCGCGGTGCAATCGAGGGTTGTTTATGCCCAGGAGATAACAGAGCAATCAATACGCGACTGTGACACAACCGACACAACCTCAATCACTACACACACGCCTTGGAGTGGACCGACTCCACGCCTGAAGGAAGACTACACTGTAGTCTACGGGCTGGCATTTGACTTCGCGCCCTAACAGACGACGAATGTTTGTACCACTTTCCCCAATGTCACCATTTATAATTTGCATTCACCTTGCACCAAAGTTTGGGAATCCCGGCATTGGGTGAACGTTCTCCGTGCAGAGGAATCTGTCAGCACCAATCCTAATTAATAAGTTAGAATTCCCCTTTTTTTTTTTTTTTAAAACTCGCAGAAAGAGTGCCGCCGTCTTAGCTAAAAATCAAATTCACCTTGCACCAAAGTTTGGGAATCCCGGCATTGGGTGAACGTTCTCCGTGCAGAGGAATCTGTCAGCACCAATCCTAATTAATAAGTTAGAATTCCCTTTTTTTTTTTTTTTTTTTAAAACTCGCAGAAAGAGTGCCGCCGTCTTAGCTAAAAATCAGCGTCACAATTGCAAGAGTAACACAGGCACTGTAAGAATGTCAGTGTCAGAATCGTAGAAACTCTGCCATACCAACAGACTTCTTGCTTTCCGACAAGGGTGGGTGGGGGGGAATCCTACCCTCGACGGCATTTCATCAGACCTGCCGACGGTACTTGAATTTCCTTGATAAAACGCATGGAACACGAGACTTTGCGATAACATTTTAATAATCCGCTTAGAATTAGAATGCTGGGAGATCTTCACGTGCGGAGAGACTTGCCGGCTGCTATGAGCCTTAAAGTTACCACTTTCAATTTGAAATTATTGTATGATCTTGATTTTCCTGTTTGTTATACTATTGTAATGTTTGATTATATCGCGCCACCCCAAGTCCTTCCCAGGCTTGAACTACAGATAGAGCTCATTGATTTGCAAGCAAATGACTTGTTGAAAGAAAAGCACACAGACTGAACATTTTTTGAATTTTGCCGCTGCTTATACCTGATGTTGAGTTTCCGAAACTGAAGAACTTTGCCGCTGGTACGGCATCAGTGTTTGGAACAACTTATGTCTGTGTGCAAACATTTTCAAAAATGAAGTATGTGAAGTCAACGCATCAAACAAGATTTACTGAAAAACATTTGAAAAGCAATTCTCTTGATTGGATGTAAGAATTTCAAACCAAACATTGATGGTATCTTGAGAGCCAAACGTCAGTTTCACAAGTCTCAATAACTTTTTTTGCTGCTTTAGTTTGTGATAATCGAATATGTGCGCACCAGGTCTGATGTGATTATATTTTTCTAACGTCGCCTTCTTATATAACTTTTTTTAGTAAACACAAATGTTGGTTGCCTTTGTTTGTTTGTTGTTTTTTTTTTTTGCTTTTGTTGTCTGTTTGTGTGTGAACTGCACACCACTGACACGTGATTAACACGGAATACTTAGTTGTTGTCTTTTTTGTTGTTGTTTTTTCCCCAGAGCTTTCCTTCTGGCTTGCAAGTATTGTACAGAATGATTAGGCACGCGATGGTCATTGTGTCCGTTATCCGACCCACCGTAAAAACGTTTGGTGACCCCTGGTACAGAAGATATCCGGGCCACTGTGAAAAACGTTTGGTGACCCCTGGTACAGAAGATATCCGGGCCACTGTGAAAAACGTTTGGTGACCCCTTGCTTAATGACAACGTTATCTCTGATTTTCTGTCAATGCTCTGAGTTTTATTTTTGTTTTTATAAATCTGTTGGGGCTCGGTAATTTGATACGACCGTGACTCATGTCAGACCTTGCCGGTGCTTTCCTTGGCCTTCTCTGGGGGGGGTGGGGGGGGGTGTCAAAGGTTAAGGCGGTGTTGACTGTGACATGGAACGCCAAGAATCTATCACCATTCGCCTCCCCCCCCCCTACCGTCCTTGCCGACGAGGTCGCCTGTGAATAGACTTGTCGATTTGTGGAGGTTGTTGTGGGTGAAGTAAGACGCTCTCGGTTCAAAATAAAATCTGAATGACCCCTGTAGCGTTTGGAATTTTAACAAAAATTTATTTTATAATGGAGGAATTGATTAAATTAATTTTGATTATCTTGAACACGGGTTTTTATGCGGCAACACTGCACACATAACAGCCTCATCGTATGACGGCGGAAACACTGCACACAAAACAGCCTCATCGTATGACGGCGGCAACACTGCACACAAAACAGCCTCATCGTATGACGGCGGCAACACTGCACACAAAACAGCCTCATCGTATGACGGCGGCAACACTGCACACATAACATCTCATCGTATGACGGCGGCAACACTGCACACACAACAGCCTCATCGTATGACGGCGGAAACACTGCACACATAACAGCCTCATCGTATGACGGCGGCAACACTGCACACATAACAGCCTCATCGTATGACGGCGGAAACACTGCACACATAACAGCCTCATCGTATGACGGCGGCAACACTGCACACATAACAGCCTCATCGTATGACGGCGGTAATGAAGATGCGGACATGTCTATGGTCTTTAGTGTAAATGTGGTTTGATTAGGGAAATAGATACATTCTCTCACCATAGCTCGAGGCTACTTCGGGTGAGTGACCAGTAATGGAGAAACAACAATCTTAAAACAGTCACTCTATTTTTTTGTGATGATCAGGGGTCATTCTACGCCTACAGAATAAGTATCACCTTAAGCCAATAATTAGTGTTCAACTATTCAAGCGACCTAGTTTATTGTGACACAGTTTCGCCATGTACCCCACTTCCATCTTCAAATTGATTCAACCTCCTCAAGATCTCCCACGCTTTATTCAACAGTACTACCGTCCATCCACATCATTCATCCTACTACCGTCCATCCACATCATTCCTCCTACTACCGTCCATCCACATCATTCCTCCTACTACCGTCCATCCACATCATTCCTCCTACTACCGTCCATCCACATCATTCCTCCTACTACCGTCCATCCACATCATTCCTCCTACTACCGTCCATCCACATCATTCGTCCTACTACCGTCCATCCACATCATTCCTCCTACTACCGTCCATCCACATCATTCATCCTACTACCGTCCATCCACATCATTCGTCCTACTACCGTCCATCCACATCATTCCTCCTACTACCGCCCATCCACATCATTCCTCCTACTACCGTCCATCCACATCATTCCTCCTACTACCGCCCATCCACATCATTCCTCCTACTACCGTCCATCCACATCATTCCTCCTATCCATTTCAACAAAAGAATAATGTTATATTGGAGGTGACATAAAATTAAATAACAGTAGAGAGTCGATTATCCGAACTAAGAAGGACCAGGGTTCGTTCGGATTACCGAACACTCCAACCAGTGGCGTGGCTAGGGGCTAGCGCCGCCTGCGGGCAGGCCAAATCTTTTTTGCCACCCCTTACCACGAAAAAAATTCAGCAGTTGGCCGAAAATGCCCCCCCCCCCAAATGTAAGGAAAAATCGTTCCGCCTCCGCCCCCCCCCCCCCCTTTTTCCTACGCCGCTGACTCCCACTGCGTGTCGGGCAGTCGGCGTTCGGAAAAGGACGCTCTACTCCACTGTATCAGAAGATATCGTTGTTGACGACGGTTGTGACAGGCCTCACTGACACGCCTGGTCCGCGCTGGTTCCCTCCATTCTTCACACATTAACAAACTAAAACTCCCGCCTTAACCGCAGCCTCCATTTTTGTTTTTTGTTCAAAGAACGAGAAGAAAAACCAAGGGGAAATAAATCCGACTCGGTTCAAGGGAGATAATTGACACTAATTATCGGTAGGCCCTTCAGGTTCCATTCTTGTGGTTGGCGCCGGGTTGAAAAAAAGAAAACAAGAAACGTTCCACTGAAGACATGTCGCGCGACGCCTGACAATGGGAATATACGCAGCGTTTAACATCTGCCTCGCGACCCGAATTCCTCAAATAAGCCGGTGTGGAATTTTGGAATTCCGTCAGCTGAGAGAGGAAGAGAAGGCTCGTAAGAAGCGATTATCGGGTTGTTCGGCGGTGGAATTCCATCAGCGAAAAATCTTTATTCGCTCGATCCGCTGAAATGGGAGCAATGTTGTCGGTGAAATAAAGCACGTGTCACCATGGCAACCAGTTACGTCACGTATATTAGTATTAGTATGACCATTGCCCCAAAAAAATTCCATCGAGGGGAGACAACATTTTTTGCAAAAGCCGCCCACAATCTATTACAGAACTGCCGACCAAGTCCAAAACAACATTTACTTCTTAATAAACCCTCAAAACCTTAGTTTGGTTTGAAACATTAAAAAAATATATATATTTCTCGCACTGTAGGACAAGGGAACTGCATGTTAACTTTAAACTGACCAAGATACTGATACTCATCGAAGCTGGAACATTCACGCAAATATTATATGATCATAAAGTTATTCACGCAAATATTATATGATCATAAAGTTATTCACGCAAATATTATATGATCATAAAGTTATTCACGCAAATATTATAAGATCCATAAAGTTATTCACGCAAATATTATATGATCATAAAGTTATTCACGCAAATATTATAAGATCCATAAAGTTATTCACGCAAATATTATAAGATCCATAAAGTTATTCACGCAAATATTATATGATCATAAAGTTATTCACGCAAATATTATAAGATCCATAAAGTTATTCACGCAAATATTGTGATAACCATGGGGGCCCGCAGGGGGGGAGGGGGGCAAGGGGGGCACTGCCCCCCCCCCCCCGCTTGATTGAATAAAAAATGTTTAAACAAAAATAGACAAAAAAAGTATTAAAGAAAAGAGAAAATAAAAAAAAAGTAACTA
>CAXITT010000147.1:1324225-1339497 GCA_964033795.1 Lymnaea stagnalis
TAGGTGGGCGCAACTAGTAGTAGGTGGGCGCAAACTACTAGTAGGTGGCCGCTTAATAGTAGTAGATGGGTGCAAACTAGCAGTAGGTGGGCGCAAACTAGTAGTAGGTGGGCGCAAACTACTAGTAGGTGGGCGCAAAATAGTAGTAGGTGGCCGCTTAATAGTAGTAGATGGGTGCAAACTAGCAGTAGGTGGGTGCAAACTAGTAGTAGGTGGGCGCAAACTAGTAGTAGGTGGGCGGGGTATGCGCAAACTAGTAGTAGGTGGGCGCAAATTAGTAGTAGGTGGTCTTATACGAGGACAAACATAGGGGCAAAGGTTGAATTATTTGAATATGCAGCAATTCAAAATTGGTCATTCTCTTTGAGGTGGTCTTGTATTTTTCAGCTTCAGAAACTCTTAACCAACACGTGGAACAATGATAATCTTCCGGTTCATAGCAATAATTGCGGGCTAAAATGATTGACAGTTTAATTACGGGTTGATGAAAAAAATTCATTCTACACCAAGAGCCTCTGTAGAGAAGCTTTCTTCAGGAACAAATTTCTCTACGAGCGACACCTTATCTCCACACCTTGACACTTCAAGTTCCACCTTCTACCTTATCTCCATACTTTGACACTTCAAGTTCCACCTTCTACCTTATCTCCATACTTTGACACTTCAAGTTCCACCTTCTACCTTATCTCCATACTTTGACACTTCAAGTTCCACCTTCTACCTTATCTCCATACATCGACACTTCAAGTTCCACCTTCTACCTTATCTCCATACTTTGACACTTCAAGTTCCACCTTCTACCTTATCTCCATACTTTGACACTTCAAGTTCCACCTTCTACCTTATCTCCATACTTTGACACTTCAAGTTCCACCTTCTACCTTATCTCCATACATCGACACTTCAAGTTCCACCTTCTACCTTATCTCCATACTTTGACACTTCAAGTTCCACCTTCTACCTTATCTCCATACTTTGACACTTCAAGTTCGACTTTCTACCTTATCTCCATACTTCGACACTTCAAGTTCCACCTTCTAATAAATCTTGGAACATTGAACTCACTCCCAGCCTCACCCACTCCCAGCCATCCAATATTTCCTACATACCATCTGAAAATATGATGACTCTCGTGCACTCTTCATCTCTCTCTCTCTCACTAACACTCCCTGCCTCCCTCTCTCACCCCTACCTACCTCTCTCACCCCACCTCCCTCTCTCACTCCCACTCCCTACCTCCCTCACCCTCTCTCTCTTTTAAAAATCTTCTTCTCTGTTAGTGTGTGTGTGTGTGTTTCCAGAACTCACAAGTCTACACACAAAAACCACAACAACAGAACCTAAGTCTTCAGGTGAAAACACCAGGTAAATCTTACCACCCTGCAACCCACGCCCCAGCAACAACAACAACAACAATATCGGAACAACAATTGTATCGAGAAAATAGTAGAATAAATAAACTAGCAACTAAGTGTAATGTTGGCGATCATGGTGCAAGATTTCGATGTCTGACCCACATGGCGTCATCCAGCAACCCAGTGGAAAGAGTGTTACTTGTGCTTTAATCCCAGAACCGCCGCGGCACGGCATGATAACGTTAACAAAAGTTACTGAGCTATTTGGCAGCGGATCAATTAACATACCGTTGCGTAAAATGTCAGTGGTCCTCAAACTGTTAAAATTAACACAATGACATTCAACTATTTCAATAATGATATTTCCAGTCATTGAATAGCGAGTGCGTGTTCTTCTGCGTGGTATTATGGTAACTGCAATACCTCTAGTTCAGCGGTCCTCAACAGGCGGGTCGCGACATCTTTGTATTAAAGGGTCGCGGCATTAAGAAGGCTGAGAACCACTGCTCTAGCCGGTCCAGGTGCATGTAGCTACGCCTTACGTCACCATCATGAAACAGATTGTTACTCGCAGCAGACGTGATGGTAATTGGAAGATTTGTTTGAAAACTACCGCAGTTACACAATCCACAATTACGAGGAGAGAAAAAAAAAAGGGGGGGGGGGCTGTCTTTGTTTTGGAAACGATTTTTTTCCTTTCTCACCATGTTATTTTCCGGAAGAAACAGCTTCCTGTGCNCTTACGTCACCATCATGAAACAGATTGTTACTCGCAGCAGACGTGATGGTAATTGGAAGATTTGTTTGAAAACTACCGCAGTTACACAATCCACAATTACGAGGAGAGAAAAAAAAAAGGGGGGGGGGGGCTGTCTTTGTTTTGGAAACGATTTTTTTCCTTTCTCACCATGTTATGTTCCGGAAGCAACAGCCTCCTGTGCGAGGTTTTCCTGGAAACGATATTTGACATCTGCCAAACAGAAAGAGCTGATTACTCATACATCGAGGAATCGTCAAGTGCTGAAACATTTTTACTAAAAAAAATTCATTGGTCGTTTCGAAAAAGGTGAACATTTCTCTGCAGATCCAAAAAGGACAATAAATTAGTAAAGTTTGACCGTCTCTTTTGCGATATGGACAGATTCCAGTCTGCCAATCACACTTAAAGGTTGGGAAAAGTACTGTTCTGAGGTAAGGACTATCATGCCGACAGAGTCGTCGCGTGACTTTTGGAGACCCCCTGCAAATCAAAATACATTTATTCATTTCCCCCCTCCCCCACATCACAAACTTTGGCCACCTTAAATATCTGAGCCCCCCTGCAATGCCAGAGGTCGCAGGGCCCATTAGAATGCTCTGGTATATTTTGTTAACTTTAGTATAACAAATTTAATGTTATAAAAATTGCATTTCGTGGTCTCTCCCCCCCCCCCCCTCTTTCCCGATAAATTTATTTCAAATAGGCCCTCGTGCTCTATTCTAAGCTCGCTGAATATCCACCAGGGAAACTGGAAGCCGCCAGACTGCCCAGAGACACGAACAACAGAGCCACCAGACAAACAGATGCAGACATACTCATACCGCATATGTGCTGGCATGGTGTCACTCTGGTCTGATCAGAGTTCAAGGTGTACGGCAGAGACTTCATACGCGAGCAGCAGAGGTGTGCTGCGTCTTGTGTGTATGGCAAAGAAAAGAAAAGAAAAGGGGGGGGGGGGAGAGAAGGGGCGCCAGATGCGTACCCAAGATCAAGGGTAAGATGACGTCAAACGGCGGGAGTCGGTCATGTTTATAAACAGTGACGTCACCTGGGCGTCACATTACTCAGTAGATTTCAATGTTGTTTTCTCCTTGTCCCCCATTGGAAATTTAAAATTAGTTTGGCTTTAACTTGATTTTTTATTAAATATTACATTTAAATGATTTGTATAAAGTATATAACATAGGGCAGGGGTCTTAAAAGAAATGCATTAAAAATAAGGAAATGTGTTTTCTTTACCTGTCTAGGTCAACAGGGATTTAAATTAATATAAACAAAAGCGTGGCTTGACTGAAATGTAATGGACAAAATTGGGGAAAATAAATGTGAAATGGGCTTAATTTTTCGAAGTGGCTATTCGCACCCGGGTACCAGAAGTGAGAGGTCGGGATTAAAAAAACTATTTAAAATATTATTTTTGGGTTTGTTAAGACAAAACTAAAATACTACCACAAATGACATCCGAATGGCATTTAGTCTGTAGAGGCCCGGATCTGAACAGCGGTCTATGTGCACCTAGGTCCCTTTAGGCTAAATCCCATTCGGATGTCATTTGTGGTGGTTTATTTTAGTTAACCTGAAGAAGTAAGTTTACAAACATATAGTCCATTCAATTATCATTCATTTGATACCTCATTTTGTCTTGGGGGGGGGGGGTCTTTTCCTTCTCTCTCTCTCTCTCTCACGTTTTTTAAAAAAAATTTTTATATATATTCACACAAAATACATTTTTTTTTTAAAATCATTTCGCAGTTGTTTTCTAGGTTCAATTAAAATGCAAGTAGAGTCTATTTCTCTGGTCAATGTTCGACATTTTAAAAATATGTTCGGTTCTAATAAGTTTGTGTTGGGCTCGTACTCTGTGACCTTAAGTTCGGACTCGGTTTTATTCCAATCTCTAGTTTCACGTGCCGACGTTGTGCGATTGTCAAAACTTACTCATATAATAACCGATAATGACTCCTCGTAATATAATACAACGATAATGACTCATAACACACCGATACTGACTCCTCATATAATACACCGATAATGACTCCTCATATAATACACCGATACTGACTCCTCATATAATACACCGATACTGACTCCTCATATAATACAACGATAATGACTCATAATACACCGATACTGACTCCTCATATAATACACCGATAATGACTCCTCATATAATACACCGATACTGACTCCTCATATAATACAAAGATAATGACCCATAATACACAGATACTGACTCCTCATATAATACCCCGATAATGGCTTCTCATATAATACACCGATACTGACTCCTCATATAATACACAGATAATGACTTCTCATATGATACACCGATACTGACTCCTCATATAATACACCGATAACGACTCCTCATATATAATACACCGATAATGACTCCTCATATATAATACACCGATACTGACTCCTCATATAATACACAGATAATGACTCCTCATATATAATACACCGATACTGACTCCTCATATAATACACAGATAATGACTCCTCATATAATTCACCGATACTTACTCCTCATAAACTACAATCAGTTTGTCACCGGCTAAAAAGATTTTTTTTAAGGGGAGGGGGGGGGGGAGTGAGGGATTGTGTGGTGGGAAAATCATGTCGTAGGAAGACTCCATGGAAACTACACTTTTGGACTGTTCCATAAAGGCGTCAAATGTTATCATTTTATTAGTGGGCTGTCACAAACACACACACACATCACGGGAACTTAAGCAGCAAATACAACAGATCCCCTTTCCCAGAGATAAGATGTTCAAGGTCAGCATAATATACTAACTAAACGACATTAATCAATTTCACACCAGCACTTGATAACGGCTCGTAGTTTCATCACACCATATTTACCCTTCTGTCTTTCATTCCCTCCTATTTCTGCCACGGCTGCCACGGGTTGATAAGCCGGTGGTATTTTACAATTACCCTCGCCTCGGTCTCCGGCGGGATGATTCCGCCGTCCTCAGTTGTATGTAACTTGTTTTTGCTTTCTTACCCCCCCCCCTCTCCCCCTTAACAAAACCACCAAGAGTTCAGGGTCCTGACTTAGTTCTTTCTCCTGAATACACACTTGGTTGAGTCGAGTTATTTTTAGTCACAGACTAGCGCACCTGGTGGCGAAGTCCTTAAACATTTTTAGCGATTCTGTCTCTGTATTATGAGCAGACTCATTTTTTAATTTGTCCAGCAAGATAAAAAAAAAAAACTGTGGTCAATGTCTTCGGTATATTTTTTATCAACTCTACGAAATGTGTGACGTCATAGACACGTGAGTCGATCTTTGTCCACTGTAGTCAAAACCATTGACACGTGAGTCCACTGAACTCAAAACTATTGACACGTGAGTCGATCTTTGTCCACTGAACTCAAAACCATTGACACGTGAGTCCACTGAACTCAAAACTATTGACACGTGAGTCCACTGAACTCAAACCATTGACACGTGAGTCCGCTGAACTCAAAACCATTGACACGTGAGTCCGCTGAACTCAAAACCATTGACACGTGAGTCCACTGAACTCAAAACCATTGACACGTGAGTCCACTGAACTCAAAACCATTGACACGTGAGTCCACTGAACTCAAAACCATTGACACGTGAGTCCACTGAACTCAAAACCATTGACACGTGAGTCCACTGAACTCAAAACCATTGACACGTGAGTCCGCTGAACTCAAAACCATTGACACGTGAGTCCACTGAACTCAAAACCATTGACACGTGAGTCCACTGAACTCAAAACCATTGACACGTGAGTCCACTGAACTCAAAACCATTGACACGTGAGTCCACTGAACTCAAAACCATTGACACGTGAGACCACGGAACTCAAAACCATTGACACGTGAGTCCACTGAACTCAAAACCATTGACACGTGAGTCCACTGAACTCAAAACCATTGACACGTGAGTCCGCTGAACTCAAAACCATTGACACGTGAGTCCGCTGAACTCAAAACCATTGACACGTGAGTCCGCTGAACTCAAAACCATTGACACGTGAGTCCGCTGAACTCAAAACCATTGACACGTGAGTCCACTGAACTCAAAACCATTGACACGTGAGTCCGCTGAACTCAAAACCATTGACACGTGAGTCCACTGAACTCAAAACCATTGACACGTGAGTCCACTGAACTCAAAACCATTGACACGTGAGTCCACTGAACTCAAAACCATTGACACGTGAGTCCACTGAACTCAAAACCATTGACACGTGAGTCCACTGAACTCAAAACCATTGACACGTGAGTCGTGAGTCCAATGTACAGTAATGCAATTATTTTTTTTATATTATTAATTTTTTTTAAATACCTGTTCAAACCTAATAGGTTATTATTTCTTTAATGTTTATTCCACTCAGTCCTGGGAATCTTCAGCGCTCACGGATCTACAGTTGAAACCTGCGTGGATGGAATAATACGTCAGCTAGCTGTACCGAATGCCAGCTGGACAGTCCGCTAGCTGGTCCGACTGCCAGCTGTACAGTCTGCAAGCTGGGCCGGCTGTCAGCTGGACAGTCTGCTAGCTGGTCCCACTGCCACTTGGACAGTCTGCTTGCTGGATAAAAGTGATGTTGTTTACTATTGAGATTGTCATGCTATTTTCTTTATGAATATAAAAAAAAAATAATCCTGTCATTTGGGGTGGCCGAGTGGCTGTGCGGTCTAAACATTTGGGGTGGCCGAGTGGCTGTGCGGTCTAAACATTTGGGGTGGCCGAGTGGCTGTGCGGTCTAAACATTTGGGGTGGCCGAGTGGCTGTGCGGTCTAAACTCAGAGGATTCCAATGGACTGGGAATTCAATCCGCAGCAAGAGCATAGACAAGCAAAGTCGTCGAAAGCATCATGGTGGGTGGCTCGTTGACTCCGTGTGGATGGGACTCGTTGACTCCGTGTGGATGGGACTCGTTGACTCCGTGTGGGTGGGGCTCGTTGACTCCGTGTGGATGGGACTCGTTGACTCCGTGTGGGTGGGGCTCGTTGACTCCGTGTGGGTGGGGCTCGTTGACTCCGTGTGGATGGGACTCGTTGACTCCGTGTGGATGGGACTCGTTGACTCCGTGTGGGTGGGGCTCGTTGACTCCGTGTGGATGGGACTCGTTGACTCCGTGTGGGTGGGGCTCGTTGACTCCGTGTGGGTGGGGCTCGTTGACTCCGTGTGGATGGGACTCGTTGACTCCGTGTGGATGGGACTCGTTGACTCCGTGTGGGTGGGGCTCGTTGACTCCGTGTGGATGGGACTCGTTGACTCCGTGTGGGTGGGGCTCGTTGACTCCGTGTGGGTGGGGCTCGTTGACTCCGTGTGGATGGGACTCGTTGACTCCGTGTGGATGGGACTCGTTGACTCCGTGTGGGTGGGGCTCGTTGACTCCGTGTGGATGGGACTCGTTGACTCCGTGTGGGTGGGGCTCGTTGACTCCGTGTGGGTGGGGCTCGTTGACTCCGTGTGGGTGGGGCTCGTTGACTCCGTGTGGGTGGGGCTCGTTGACTCCATGTGGGTGGGGCTCGTTGACTCCATGTGTGTGGGACTCGTTGACCCCGTGTGGTTGGGACTCGTTGACCCCGTGTGGTTGGGACTCGTTGACTCCGTGTGGTGGGACTCGTTGACTCCGTGAGGCAACTCATCTGAATTCAAAACATCTGAGATGGGAGCCCCGTGAAGTCTGAGATGGGAGTCCCGTGAACTCTGAGATGGGAGCCCCATGAACTCTGGGATGGGAGCCCCGTGAACTCTGAGATGGGAGCCCCGTGAACTCTGAGATGGGAGCCCCGTGAACTCTGAGATGGGAGCCCCATGAACTCTGAGATGGGAGCCCCGTGAACTCTGAGATGGGAGCCCCGTGAACTCTGAGATGGGAGCCCCGTGAACTCTGAGATGGGAGCCCCGTGAGTGGTACATAAAATTCCGTCACCTGGTGCCAAGCTGTACCATCCACACGTGAAATTTCCTTTGGGTTATCCATATGTGTGAAGACAGGCGATGAGACAGGCGATGAGACAGGCGATGAGACAGGCGATGAGACAGGTGATTTGCTGTCTAGGGAACCTTGTGATTTCGAACGGTTCCATTGTGACGGGCGGATGCACACAAAAAATAATTCAATCCTCTGCCATTCTTCTAATACAACTTTGATAAACCTGCCATTGTCTAGATACAACCGACAACTGACATTTAATAAATACAACTGAAACAATCCTGTCATTCCCTTAATACATCTGAGATAATCCTGTCATTCTCTCCATACATCTGAGATAATCCTGTCACGTGGTAGAAAGCTAAAAACTATCATTCACACGGTGCATTTATTCCGTGTCCTTATTTCTACATTCCGCAACTGGTCTCTCAGTAGAACGAACTTGACCCGGTTCATTTCTACGTTACCGATTGCCAAACAGTTTAGCAACTTATTTCTGCTGGAGGATTCTCAAACTCTGCTTATATGAAATTAATCATTTCAGTGATAATCTTCTCAATCAAGTTTAAACTTTAAACACAATCCGTGAAATACGTTTTTTTAAAATCAATGATTAATAAAACATTTTTTTTTTAAATTTATTACATCACAATTTTATGTGTTATGATTTATGTTTGTGTCAAGTGTGAAAACACCAAAGTACAAAACCCACTCTTGCATTAACCGGATGCACTTGTTAATTCTGATTTTATTATTTTCATTTCCATCGTGTTTGTGGAGGAAGAAGCCATTTCGTCGATAAGTTCGTGGCTTCCTTTTGTCTTCATTCAGGTGTTCCCTAACCCGTGTTTCTGATTTCCTATTCCTAAACCTGGTCGCAGTCTCCCAATTATTGTTTGGACGGTCGCCCCCGCCCCCCCCCCACACCCCCAACCCTTATATCCGCAAATTTGACAGCTTCACAGAAAAACAACAAAACACTCACACTCGTGTTCAGCAGCCCTCGCTCCGCAAGCTCGGGTACAGCGAGCGATAAACACATCTCTGTGTACCGGTATCACTTGGAGGGGCCCCGGCCTGTGACACGTTTTATCAGCACTCGAACACACGAGACACTTGACAACATTCTCAATCGCCTACAGGTAGCGAGGCCCACTCGAGGTGGTTGTTTTTTTGTTGTTTTTTTTTCGCAGGTGCGAGGCCGGAGAAAACATCTCTAAATAATTGTTCACGCCAGTTTTGTGGAAAAACGACACCAGCAATAAGGTATTACGTTTCCGCGCCAACAACTTGCAAAAGCGTTACTCTCTAAAACAACATCTGCATTATATCCGGGTATTGCGTTACACGTCTTGGGGTATTTACACGAATTCTGATCTCTTCGGGGTTTACAATGCTGCAAACTAAGTAAGCAACGCGAGCACACAGTTTTGTAACACATTTTAATCAGTTTCCCCGCCGAGGCTCTGCGAGAAATCCACGGGAAACGTGATGCGAGAGTTGGATTGAAAACCTTGAAGTGCCAGATTGAGATTTCTTTGTAGAGGCGATTGCTCAAAGGGAAGCAATAAACCGCCGAGAGAAGGAATCAGACAAGGGCTGCTGCATAAGTGTATGAGAAGAAAAACATTCCAGGATACAGTCTACAACTCAGACAAAACACACCATTAAGACATTGACCGATGACGTAAGCGGGACTGCAATGTGAGAAGATGAATGGCCTTGAAAAGTTCAAGGTGGCTGATAATGTATGAATAAAAGAAAAAATTTCCCACTGAGATCAAGTCCACTTTAATACCAGACTATTGGTTAACACGTACGAGTCTTATAAAAGCGGGGGTTTATATTGGGGTCAAAGATGGGTCCTTGAAAAGTTGGAACTAACTTTTAGAGCCTTTGGTTATCTCGTGTTGTATCCCACCGAGACGCCCTGTTCCAATGTGTCCATGCACAAACATATCAACGCGCTATTTCAACATGAGTAAGCGCTCTACTATGTCGCTCTTATCAATTCATTTATTATGCGCCCCTAACCCCCCCCCCTCCACACACACACTTCTTAAACTAACTCGTGGAAAATCTGGATGTCGAGCAGATAACGAGGTCAAAAATAAAATACCCCGAAGAAAGAAAAGATTTTTTTTTTTTTTTCACACACACACACTTCTTAAACACACCACGTGAAAATCTGGATGTCGAGCAGATAACGAGGTCAAAAATAAAATACCCCGAAGAAAGAAAAGATTTTTTTTTTTTTTTCGGTTCGTCGAGATTACAAAGAAGGCATTTCCTCGGTGGATCACCTTGTATGACAAATCGCTGGAGTATAGGTAACCAAACATGGGGCGCTGTCAACGACCAACAGGTGTGGAACGCGTGACTTAAGCGGAGCGACCATGCGTGGAATATTTTAACCCCCCCCCCTCCCCAACCCCCACACCTTTTCCAACTTTCTTTCTCTGGAATCAAGTCAACAGCTTGTGAGAAATGTCAAGGTTTCGGTTGATGAACCCGTGACATTTCCTCCGGGTAGGTTAACTGGGTGTTCATTGTTAAACCACCAATTTAAAGTACGCAAAACACAGGTACAAGTAGTATATCGTTGACATGAAGTGCAAGCATTATATCATTGGTATGTAGGTACAAGTATTATATCATTGGTATGTAGGTACAAGTATTATATCATTGGTATGTGTGTACCAGTATTATATCATTGGTATGTAGGTACAAGTATTTTATCATTGGTATGTAGGTACAAATATTATATCATTGGTATGCGTGTACAAATATTATATCATTGGTATGTAGGTACGCTGGTGTGTGGATTAAGTATTGTGCATATGTGTATTATGTCATTGGTATGTGGGTATACGTTATAAGTAGTATGTCATTGGTATGTGGGTATAAGTTATAAGTAGTATGTCATTGGTATGTGGGTAAAAGTTATAAGTAGTATGTCATTGGTATGTGGGTATAAGTTATAAGTAGTATGTCATTGGTATGTGGGTAGAAGTATTTATAGCACGTTTTATCATTAATCCACTGTTTCCCAAAACTAAGACAGCTTTATTGTGTTATAATGAGATAGCGGGCACACTTGTCGTGATATAAATACACGATATAAATACATGATATAAAACATGATATAAATACACGATATAAATACACGATATAAATAAATGACAAAACAAAGTTTAAGAAAAAGTTTTGAGGATGGTATGATCTGAGTACTTTATGATCTGAGTAATTTATGATCTGAGTACTTTATGATCTGAGTACTTTATGATCTGAGTAATTTATGATCTGAGTACTTATGATCTGAGTACTTTATGATCTGAGGAATTTATGATCTGAGTACTTTATGATCTTAGTAATTTATGATCTGAGTACTTTGTGATCTTAGTAATTTATGATCTGAGTACTTTGTGATCTGACGGAAAAATATCTGTGGTTGGGATTTTTTCATTTGAACCACGTTGTTGCGTTCTGTGGTACAACATGATAGTTCTAAACAAAGAACAAACCATTCTAAGAACTCATTTACCTGCAGAAGCATTTCAGAGAAAAAAGAAGAAAGAAAGGGGGGGGGGGGGGGGGGAGGTGAAATACGAGCAGGGGATATAGCAGTGACCTTGACCTGATAAGACCAAGGTCGCGGGACAATAATGTACTCACCACAAGAGCAGCAGACGAAACACTTGGTGTGGTAAAGGTTTCCCATGGCCTGACACGCTTCGTTGGCTCCGGTCACTTTATCCCCGCACGTGACACACTGACCTGTGGATCGAAGAATGCACGGTTGGTTATTTTTACCGAAATTGTAAGCGATTGTAAGCGAGGGCAACGAGGGAATACTCTGGAGATTTATTTATGTGACTTTTCGAAAGCCTCTCGTGAACTAATTGATTTTGGGCCACGGCGATCGTTGATTTGATTTCAATTAAAGACTACGCCGTAGACTCTGCGGCTCTATGGTCTTGTACGGCACTACGGTCTTGTACGGCTCTACGGTCTTGTACTGCACTACGGTCTTGTACAGCACTACGGTCTTGTACGTCACTACGGTCTTGTACGGCACTACTGTCTTGTACGGCACTACGGTCTTGAATGGCACTACGGTCTTGTACGGCACTACGGTCTTGTACGGCACTACGGTCTTGTATGGCTCTGGCTAGGGAAATTTAAATACAGATGGGCTCAGGGTTTTATCGCATGTTTGTTAAACAACAGGAATCCATTGTCATTGTGTGTGTATGTGTGTGTGTAATGAGACATTAGCACACATACACATGTATACACATACTTATGTACACCTGTACACATAAATGTGCCTGGTCTATCGGACAAAGAAAGAAAAAAAGGGGGGAGGGGGCTTATACAATAATTTTGTCAAAATCTGTTGACTGCTCGGTTCTTGAACGGGCTATTCCACTAGGCTTACCATTATGCATCTAGATCAAGTAGAATATCTTAGTTAGAACCACGGCAATGCACAGAGACATGTCAACTTATTATTGTGCCGTCTCTTGAATGTCTTGTCACACAGAGCTCAGAATTGATCTCAACTCTTGGCTGCATACTAAATGGATCATTTGAATGTCATTGTCTAAACCAGGCGTCAGCAGCCTACGGCCATACTTGACACGTTTAGGAATTTTCGATTGCCCGCGAAATACCCAAAAAAAAATACAAATGATTAAACAATGCATCATAAATCACATTAAATGGTTGAGTTATGAGTGATCGGCACGCCGAGTGAATTAGACAAGTCCACCAATTGGCAAGATTATACCAAAGGGTTTCGAACCTTTGCTCTACACACTGACAAAGCAACCGAATTAAATCGCAACGCTTTTAGTCATCGTTTAGAAAAGGAACAATGAATGTGTGACGTCAGATGACGTAACGGTATCGTCTGCTTTGGTGTTCGGAGTTGATATAAGTCAACCTAGTCGAAGCTAAACGATCATAAAATAAACTTGATAAAGAAATATTTGACACATTTTAAAAAACATTGCATAACCGAAAAGCCAAAAGCCCACGACGGTCCTTGTGTCATCCACTCCGTGAGTAAACATGGGGGGGCCCTTGTAATCACAAAACACATGGGCACAAGCTCATTTCCTAACGTTCTCCACACAACGGCTCGGTCTAAACTGAATCACGTGTCCCGACGTGAACTCGGCGTGTCCTCGAGCGAAGTCTGCACTAGTTAACACCCTAGTACAAGACTTACACAAGGTAGTAAACCATGATGTGGTGTGATTGACAGATTAATTCCACACCACTTATCTGCCGCCTGACCTGACTAGACCGAAGGGTGCGTTCAAATGTAGGATCTAAACTTTTGCCAGTTGTCCCCCACACACTACCACTGTCCAGCCCAGCGGTATTGTAAATTAAGGGGAAATGTTGAAAGTTACCACTATTTTGAGAACCGTGATCAAGAGTAATAAATGTGCATTACAAATTTCATTCTCCTCTTAAAACAACGATCACATGCATCATTAGATTACTCCCTTGCAACATCACCAGTCCTTCATGCGAAACACTTCCTTGCAACATCCTCACTTCTTCATACGAACCACATCCTTGCAACATCATCACTTCTTCATACGAACCACATCCTTGCAACATCCTCACTTCTTCATACGAACCACATCCTTGGAACATCACCACTTCTTCATGCGAACCACTTCCTTGCAACATCCTCACTTCTTCATACGAACCACTTCCTTGCAACATCCTCACTTCTTCATACGAACCGCTTCCTTGCAACATCATCACTACTTAATACATAAAATATTGTTTTTTACCACATATATGGATTGAAATTTTACGCCACGAAGAGAGATCACTAGTTTGTACATCTCCAAATACTGATGCTAAAAAACTGTATGACTGGAAAAACCACTTGAGTCGTGTGAAACTTGATCAAACAGAATTCTTTTAGAACGCCCTTTTTATTTCGCTATTTCTTCAAGCCTAAACATGTCTTGGCCACCAATTTATTTCCACGCGCATACTTTCTTATCTAAGACACTCTGGACGTGAAGGGGCGTCAAATTGAGTGATGGGGCGTCGCCCGAGGGCGTATCGGGGCTGAGTTTCATCGTTTTGAAAGTTTCGGAGGGGGCGTTGTTGGAGAGAGGGGTGGAGGTGGAGCTTGTTCGGCCTCGGGACATTGAGGGGGAAAAAAAAAACCCCAAAACAACTCATGTCGGAATCTTGTGAAGTGCCACCGACCAGCTAAACCCATGCACAGGGGTGGGGGGTCAACGGCAAGACAGATGCTGTAATTATCGGACTTCTCCTATTCAAGAGAGACACACGTGGGATGGACCACCGGTGTGGGGTGTGGAGGGGCGTAACTGGAGTGTCGTGCACCCGGGGATCAAAATCATTTTTATACCATTCCCGCCCTTAACTCTGAAACCCATTGTTTTAAGTAAATAAAATACCATTAAACAACATTTTGGCGCCCCTACTAGAGTGGTTCCTGGGGGCATCATTCCACACCCCTTAGCTACGCCCCTGGATGTGTGCAGGTTACTTTTAATTAACTGATATCAAAAAAGAAGAAGAATAATCATTACGGGTATTCTTACTTAGCAAACAGTTGGGGTTTTTTTTTAAAGGAAGAAATGCAAAAACTAAACAGCGTTTGCAAAAAAAGAAAAGAAAAAAAAAATTCCCTTCAAAATTGTTTTATTTAAAAAGTCATTCACATCGCCCCGTCAATTTGGACTCAGAAAAATTGTTTTTTAAATACATATAATCTGCTTCTGGAATTTAAATAAGGAACTGATCAAATATCTCACAACCCACAGTGACACCATTGTTGACACACACACACACAAACACCAATAAGGAGGCGCGTGACGTGAGTAGATGTGAGATGAGGTGAGGGTGGGTGGTGGGCAAGGTAGGGCGTGACGCGAGGAGATGTTGTTAGATGAGGTGAGGGTGGGTGGTGGGCAAGGTGGGGCGTGACGCGAGGAGATGTTGTTAGATGAGGTGAGGGTGGGTGGTGGGAAAGGTGAGGCGTGACGCGAGGAGATGTTGTTAGATAAGGTGAGGGTGGGTGGTGGGCAAGGTGGGGCGTGACGCGAGGAGATGTGGTGAGAGTGGGTGGCGGGCAAGGTAGGGCGTGACGCGAGGAGATGTTCTTAGATGAGGTGAGGGTAGGTGGTGGGCAAGGAGGGGCGTGACGCGAGGAGA
>CAXITT010000148.1:7535-37493 GCA_964033795.1 Lymnaea stagnalis
CATGAGAACTACTTTTCTATCATGGCTGTGATAGGTGTGTCCTTGTAGACATGAGAACTACTTTTCTATCATGGCTGTGATAGGTGTGTCCTTGTAGACATGAGAACTACTTTTCTATCATGGCTGTGATAGGTGTGCCCTTGTAGACATGAGAACTACTTTTCTATCATGGCTGTGATAGGTGTGCCCTTGTAGACATGAGAACTACTTTTCTATCATGGCTGTGATAGGTGTGTCCTTGTAGACATGAGAACTACTTTTCTATCATGGCTGTGATAGGTGTGTCCTTGTAGACATGAGAACTACTTTTCTATCATGGCTGTGATAGGTGTGTCCTTGTAGACATGAGAACTACTTTTCTATCATGGCTGTGATAGGTGTGTCCTTGTAGACATGAGAACTACTTTTCTATCATGGCTGTGATAGGTGTGCCCTTGTAGACATGAGAACTACTTTTCTATCATGGCTGTGATAGGTGTGCCCTTGTAGACATGAGAACTACTTTTCTATTATGGCTGTGATAGGTGTGTCCTTGTAGACATGAGAACTACTTTTCTATCATGGCTGTGATAGGTGTGTCCTTGTAGACATGAGAACTACTTTTCTATCATGGCTATGATAGGTGTGCCCTTGTAGACATTAGAATTACATTTCTATCATGGCTGTGATAGGTGTGCCCTTGTAGACATGAGAACTACTTTTCTATCATGGCTGTGATAGGTGTGTCCTTGTAGACATGAGAACTACTTTTCTATCAAGGCTGTGATAGGTGTGCCCTTGTAGACGCGAGAACTACTTTTCTCTCACGGATTATTTTATAAATGTTATCAGGTCGCTGTTAGAAATTTAATGCAAATATCATTTAGTATTTCCTTAAAATAGTTTAATCTTCGTCTATTATCTTGAAGCAACTCGAACTGAATCTCTAGGTTGAGAACCACTGTCATGAAGACCGTCTCACAAAATTTTTGTGGAGGTTGGCAATACGTTGAAAAGAGCTGAAACTAAATGGAAAATGTGTTTCAATGACAAAAAGGCAACTGGGGCGTTAAACACGTCTGCGCCATTATCTGATTGCCAGATTTTTGTGAAAGGCCAGGCCATTATTAGTTTTAAAAGGTTGAAGGTGTCGGCCCGACACCGCCAGGGCTTGTCTTGGATGGACGAGATGACCCAGACCTGACATAGAACCATGAGTAACCGAGCGGCCACGGGAGGGCAGGGGGACGTATGCTTGGCGCCAATATCCATGAGCGTATTCCGTTGTATGTCTTGCTTTCCTTCTTACTCCAGTTTAAACCACTATTCGGACATCAATTAGCACTCAGCCCTCACCCCTCAGCACTCACCACTCAGTACTCAACACTCAGCACTCAAAACTCAGTACTCAGAACTCACGACTAACCACTCACCACTCAGCACTCACCACTCAGCACTCACCACTCAGCACTCACCACTCAGCACTCACCACTCAGCACTCACCACTCAGCACTCACCACTCAGCACTCACCACTCAGCACTCACCACTCAGCACTCACCACTCAGTGCCTGAGAATTTAAAGTAAAAAATTTTTTTATTTTTTTTTAAATTTAAAAAAAAATTCCTTTCTTTTAATTGTTGCATCATATCACGCGCCCTTATTTAGCTCACCACCCTGTTGTCATTAAAACAAATTCATTTATATCAAACTCCCAGAGCGCTCATTTCATCTGTCGTCGCTTTAATGAAAAATAATTAAAGAAAAAAATGAAACCCACACATCTTCCATTTTGCCATCTCCGCCCTCAGTCAATTCTCTTATCTCCCCTTTGTGTACTAATTTGTCCTTTCTTCCTCTCTTACTATCGTGTTAGTAATGATTAAGTTTCTCTCATAAAACATTCACACGTCCGTACGTCTTGATCTCGTTACAAATGAACACTAATCCCAAGCAAAGGACAGCGTTCATTTTAATCCAAGTTATTCATCATCCGGCCATACAATAATTTACAAGACATTTATAGCACCAAGGCAGGGGAAGACAATACAACCTTCCCAGGGAATGCAGAGGCAGGAACTATCAAAACTCAATGCTGAGGCAGGAACTATCAAAACTCAATGCTGAGGCAGGAACTATCCAAACTCAATGCTGAGGCAGGAACTATCAAAACTCAATGCTGAGGCAGGAACTATCAAAACTCAATGCTGAGGCAGGAACTATCCAAACTCAATGCTGAGACAGAAACTACCAAACCAAGAGCACGCACTCGAAGACAGTCTAGACACTACGTCACAGATACATCAAATCACGTCACGCGTACGTCACCAAGCCCCCATGGCGCAAAAAAAAGTTCATTGCCTACAAACTAATTCACAAGACACACAGCGCGCTATAAAACACCACGTTCGGTGCGCAACATGTACAAGTCAATATCCATACTCGACCCATACAACTTCCTCATTTATCGTTCTTTTAACATATCCTAACATAATGATTAGACCCGTTTTTGTCCCTTAAACTATTGGTCTGCCAGAGTTAGAGCTAACAGGCACCAAGGTATAAGAAAACTTCATCAGCTTGATTCCAGATTAAAACAGTAGACACAAGGCGTCTCTCTGACGTCTGATTATACTTAGGCTTCGGCCAATCCTTGAAATTATTCTAAACTTGTAAACATTCATTGCGTCATAATTATTCAATTAACCGCAAACAACAAATTGATGGCATTCTTATTGACATGATTTTCTGTTTTCCCATTGAGGAATCCGAAAGGCCTAATGATAGGTCTCTAGAGCTGTAACACGTCGAGGCTCCAGAATAAATAGACAACATTGAGATGTTTAATGTTTAAGGAAAAAAACGGCTCTTTTCGATGAAATATCTTTTAGGCGTGTCATTTTAAATTTCTCTGCCAACTTGGCTAGTTCACTTCATTGGTCACTCTCTGTCACGTGGCTAGTTGTTTTCATGTGACTATTTGTATTCATTGTGCCAAGTGTCTTCATGTGACTATCTGTATTCATTGCGCTATCTGTCTTCATTGTGCTATATGTCTTCAATTGACTATCTGTCTTCATTGCGCTGTATGTCTCCGTGTGGCTACATGTCTTAAGCCATCAATCACCTCCTTTCTCTCGCTCTGCCTTGTCCATCCAATCTCTCTTTTCTCACATCCTCCCGTCTCCCCCACCCCCCAGCTGTTCACTCTAATGACTGCCTTTAATCTTCTCTTCCTGATATTGATTCTAGAGTTTTCATCATGACTTTTAACTTCAAACTTTGCTGTATTGTCTCCTCAAGCTTTCTGTGTTAGTAACTAACTTTTCCTCATATAGATTATGTCACTGAGGTAAGGTCACATATATTTAAGCTCCCCAGGGGTAAACAGCAGACAGTATACCCATAATGTTTTTATGAAATTTGTGACATTCTCATTAAAGTAGAATTTCTAGGTCTTGGTCCACTTGTTCTTGTCTCAGGTCTTGATTCACTTGTTCTTGTCTCAGAGCTTGGTCTACTTGTTCTTGTCTCAGGTCTTGGCTCACTTGTTCTTGTCTCAGGTCTTGGCTCACTTGTTCTTGTCTCAGATCTTGGTCCACTTGTTCTTGTCTCAGATCTTGACTCACTTGTTCTTGTCTCAGGTTTGGCTCACTTGTTCTTGTCGCAGATCTTGGTCCACTTGTTCTTGTCTCAGGTCTTGACTCACTTGTTCTTGTCTCAGATCTTGGCCCACTTGTTCTTGTCTCAGGTTTCGGCCCACTTGTTCTTGTCTCATGTCTTGGCCCACTTTTCTTTTCTAGGATTTTGGCCCACTTGTTCGTGTCTCAGGTCTTGGCTCGCTTATTCTTCTCTCATCCTCGGCTCGCTTGTTCTTGTCTCAAGTCTTGGTTCACTTGTTCGTGTCTCAGTTCTTAGCTCGCTGGTTTGTGACTCAGGTATTGGTTCACTTGTATCGCGTCTCAGGTCTAGACTCATGGTCTGACTTAATCAAAGAACACTACTGTAACCATTGTAAGACATACATTTCCAAATCTATTTTGAGCCATCGACCTGCTTGGCCAATCTACTCTCTTCCTTACATGGGTTGACGTGGAGTCAGCTGACCTCCCCTGCGTCCAGGTCTCCATTCACATCAAGCTCATATTACCGGATAATCCTGTGTTTATCGATCTCACTCAGGAAAACTTGTTATTACCTCTACAAGTGTGGGTGGGTGGGGAAGGGGTGCTGGAGGGTGTGTGTGTGGGGGCTGACAGGTGTATGCGGGCTGACAGTTCTGTGAGGGCTGACAGATGTGAGAGGGCATACAGATGTATGAGGGCTTACTGTTGTGTGAGTGCTGACAGTGGTGATAGCGCTGACAGTTGTGTGAGGGCTGACAGTTGTGTGAGGGCTGACAGTTGTGTGAGGGCTGACAGTTGTGAGAGGGCTGACAGTTGTGTGAGGGCTGACAGTTGTGTGAGGAAACTTGGTATGTGCGTATAGGGCTTGACATATGTATGTATGGGGGAGGGGGGTGGCTGACGGAGGCATTGTGTGTGATGGGGGCAGAGCGTACAAAAATAGTTCGAAAGTTGTTAAAATATCCAACAAAAGCTAGCCATGATACTTTAATAAAGAAATGTAAATAAATTAGTTTTTAATTTTTCCTTCATTTTTAAAATGATTTGCAAGTATGTATCCTTAAACACGTCCCTATTATGTGTTAGAAACAGGGGCCTGCCTAATGGTTTGTTAAACATGCCTTACAAACATGAATTGTCTGTTCCGTAGACCTGTTCCAAATTCAATATTTGACTTTCGTATGTTGTCTGACATTCGTATGTTGATTGACATTCGTATTTTGAGTGACATTCGTATGTTGACTGCCATTCGTATATTGACTGACATTCGTCTGTTGATTGACATTCGTCTGTTGATTGATATTCGTCTGTTCATTGACATTCGTATGTTGACTGACATTCGTCTGTTGATTGACATTCGTATGTTGATTGACATTCGCATTTTGAGTGGCATTCGTATGTTGACTGACATTCGTATGGGGACTGACATTCGTATGTTGATTGACATTCGTATTTTGAGTGACATTCGCCTGTGATTGACATTCGTCTGTTGATTGACATTCGTATGTTGACTGACATTCGTCTGTTGATTGACATTCGTATGTTGATTGACATTCGTATGTTGATTGACATTCACATTTTGAGTGGCATTCGTATGTTGACTGACATTCATATGGTGACTGACATTTGTATGTTGACGGACATTCGTATGGTGACGGACATTCGTATGTTGACGGACATTCGTATGTTGACGGACATTCGTATGTTTATTTTTTAAAGCTGCCTTAATATGGCCGACAGAAATGTTTCTTGGAAGTTAATTTTAAATCAAGTATCCTGCTGTCTCTTTTGACGTCTTTCTTTCCAACTAAACTAAAAACACCACCCCGTTGTTAGGAGTGTTGCAAGGTCTTTGGGACTCAGTCCGTCATGTTTATAACCAAAATCTCCATGTTGAGCCCATATCCCATAAATTTATCGTTTCTTCTTGTCTAAACTCTCATAATATTTGGATCTCTTTAGTGATGCCATTATTTTGGTTTGTATTCGTGAGATGTACTTCACTGTCCTTGTGTATCTTCTCTCTCATTTCTCTGTATGATGTCATGTAATAATTGTGTCCACTGTAAGGTGAGATGTACAGCATATTGCATTTTCTAAAAAAAAAAAATACCTTTTACATTTTTGTTTGCTGTAATACAATGGTTCTCAAACAAGTTTAGGATTTCTTGCGACAGGGTCTCATTACAATTATTTTGAATGCTTGCGGACGCTTTGAAATTAACAAAAATTAACATATAGGCTACTGTTACAAACAATCTTCGACAAACAATTGTCCAGCAAAGCTTAGTCTTGAAAATGTGCATTCAGTGGAATTGGTGCATCTGCCTTGGTTTGAACCAGTTCTTCTAGGTTTGGCTTTGTTTTCGCCAATGAAACTCTTTTGTTATTTTTTTCGCGTCTAACCTGTTTAGAGACTTTGTTTTGATATCAAGTAAGTTTGGGGTAAGCCGCCTCTCAGACTCAAAGGTAGCTGTAAATGGAATCGACCATCTTAGAGACAATGTTTCAAAGTTGACTCTAAGATTGTTTCAATCGGTACAGGGCTGCGCCATTTCAATCCAAAAATCCCTCTAACACATTTCACGGAAACAGAATCACCCCCACCCCCCCCTTTTTTTACAATTCAGCTATCAAATTAATCAACTATTCTAATGGATTGCACAAAGGGTTTGTCAATAAAGCCATCGTATTTTTAACATTGATGTAGGTCAGGAACATAATGAGAGAATTGATACATGATGTTCAAATTCATAAGGGATATCGTCGTCTACGTTAAGCTCATCTTCATCAATATTTGTGTTTTGCTGTGAAGATGGGGCCAAGCTCTTCATGTCCAACTTTGCATGCCGTAGTTCAAGCTTCATTTTGAAAGCTGTCAATATTCATGAAACTAAAGCGCCGAGAGCACTTGTTCCTGCAGCACCATTTTGATGGAATTCAAGGAATCAATATATATCGACCCTCTTATGACAGTGATATAAGAAGACTGACAGAGATGTCTTGGGTTCATGTCTGATTTAGCGTCGTGCAAGAACTGCGCCATTTCCTCACGTAGTGTAAAAACTCTTTTCAAACTTTTCATTTGGGAAACACACCGCTCGTGGGAGTGCGACAAGAGTATGTCGAATCCAGAAACACTCTTAAAACCTGATTGAGAACATTGTCTTCAATTCATCAGGCATGGTCTTCACCTTTAAAACTAGTCGGTGAATTAGCACAGCTTTTTTTTTTTTTTTTTTTTTTGGGGGGTGTTGGGGGTTGGGGGTTGGTTTAACTAAAGTTTGAAAAGCTGATACTTGGGGACTCAAGGAATCTGTCCACTTTATCAAATAGTTGTTTTGCAGTTGTTCTGGTACTAAATGTTTCGGTGAACAAATGTGGCAATGTGCAACTTTTTACAACTGCATTTATGTATCATTTGCTACATGTGGCTGGGTGCCACCTCTGTGGCTGGGTGCCACCTATGCGGCAAAGAAGCACGCTCCTGTGGTACGATTTCTTTTTTTACCCATGGTGTGTCCACATTCACTGAGCTGGGCATGCCTGACCTACAGGGGACTGGTTAAAGCTCATGGCGTGGACATCATTTTGACTAGAGAGGGCAGTTGGGATTTAATCCCGGGCCTTGTACTTTCTGAGTGGTGATCGAGTTGCCAGCTGTGTCTGATACTGAGTGTGTAAATTGACACTGTGTGTGGAACGGATTCTTTGAGTCGGGAGGCTGCATGGAAGAGAGATTTTGACTGTCTCTTCAACGGCTTGTACCCCAAGAATAAACGCTATACTTCTCAGACCTGCATTTCATTGTTTGTGAATTTAAACTGTAAGCCACGCCACCACATCTTCCAGTTGCTCATCATGTACTTATCGTGTGTAGTCGCAAAATTAGATAAGGTGGTGACATCAATCGTTTCATCAAGCTGGATCGCAAAGAAGTTGAAATTTAAATTATGAAATTTTCGAGACCAAATGCGACAATATGTTATCATACATCTACGCTATCCACTTCCTAACAGTATCATTGGACAAAAAACATGTTATCATACACCTGCGCTATCCACCTCCTAACAGTATCGTTGGTCAAGAAGACATGTTATCATACATCTACGCTATCCACCTCCTGTCATTTGACAAGAAAAGACGCTGTAGATTCTCAAGTTTCCAGCACATTCGATAGGACATCTTTGAGCAAGGTAATATCAACTGTTCTCCGAACTTGTGGATTTTCTTGGCGGAAGCTTTTCCCCTTGAAACCTCATAGGACGCTTTTAGGCCAGACCTAGTATTCTGTGTGAACATTCTTATGTCATAAAGGCTGGATTTGTGCAATCGTTCGTCTTGGTGTTCAGAAGTCGACATCTTTGTTTCTCTACCTGGGATGCTTCGCTTCAATGCGTCTATTTGACTTAGAGAAGTGGATGTCAACACATCAGAACACAAAAGTCACAACGGCGTCTCGTCCTCACTAGACATCATTACAGTCAAACTAAATTTTAATTATTAAACGTCAAATCTCATTAACTTTTTTGGGGGCCACTAAAATCTATTAAAAAACAACTTACTAGTTGAAATTTTAAATATAAACTAGTAATTAAAAACTGTTTAGGCCGACAAATAAAAACGAAATTCAAAAGGTCAATGAATTAAGATGGTAAAACATCCCAAGCATCATTTAGAAAAGAAGATTTTATAAAGTAAAAAAAAAAAAATGTCATTGAGATGACAGACTGTTAGTCATAAGAAAGATTGAGTAACTTTTGCACACACATTTTTTTTCCTTTAGATGACTGAAAAAAAAGGGCTAGCTGAAGAGCGTTTAGAGACATATCCTCCTCCCAACCCATTGTTCTCTCGTCTGGTTAGCTTTAAGCTTAGCTCTTATTTTCTAAGAATTGACAGGCCGGCTGTTGGAGACCTGAGAGATAGATTCTAACTGACATGAGTCGTCATATTTTTGACGCTTCACAAATATGCGAAGGATGCCTGGAAGCACAGTGGGCCTAAAGATTTGACGCTCTCTTTGCTAGATTCTGATAAAAAAATGTGCGCCCATGCCACAACACTATACTAGCGGTTCTCAAAATGTAGTGAATATACTAAGTCTCATGGAAACTAAATTGTACTCCTCCATAGGACGTAAGAACCAGCGGCAACAGTCACACATAGCAACAACAACAAAAAAATGTAAATAGGCGACCTCTTCCACGGACCCCAGTTTAGTAGTAGTTCTCAAAAAGTTATGGTGTCCAGCTGTCTGTTGAATTGTCTCAAAAAGAACAAAATTGCTACATTTCTTCTTCTTTTTTTCCTAATGTGACCTAAAATATAAATTAAAAGGAACTAAATTTTCTTGTTGCTTGGACTCTGAACATATCATCGCAGAAAGAAAAGTTCATATGGTTCAAGGATTTGTTCAGCCAGACTAACACATCAGCCTTTGATTGCAGTATAGAGACGTGTCACAATATTGGCTCTGTCCGGCAATCTGTGACGTTGCCTTATGATTCTCGGCCATTGTTGGCTCATTCAGTGGGACGCTGGACATTTCGGCTCATGCTTCTTGTGTTCTTCGCTCATGAACAGCTGTGTGACCTGCCCTTCTTTGTGGCATGTCGATACTGTCATCACCACCATGAACATCTGTGTGACCTGCAATTCTTTGTGGCATGTCGATACTGTCATCACCACCTTTAACAGCTGTGTGACCTGCAATTCTTTGTGGCATGTCGATACTGTCATCACCACCTTGAACAGCTGTGTGACCTGCCCTTCTTTGTGGCATGTCGATACTGTCATCACCACCTTGAACAGCTGTGTGACCTGCCCTTCTTTGTGGCATGTCGATACTGTCATCACCACCTTGAACAGCTGTGTGACCTGCCCTTCTTTGTGGCATGTCGATACTGTCATCACCACCTTGAACAGCTGTGTGACCTGCCCTTCTTTGTGGCATGTCGATACTGTCATCACCACCTTGAACAGCTGTGTGACCTGCCCTTCTTTGAGACATAACGATAATGTCATCACCACCTTGAACAACTCAGTGACATGCCCTTCTTTGTGACATAACGATACTATCATCACTGCCTTGAACAACTCTGTGACATGCCCTTCTTTGTGACATAACGATACTGTCATCACCACCTTGAACAACTCTGTGACCAGCCCTTTTTTGTGACATAACGATACTGTCATCACCACCTTGAACAACTCTGTGACCAGCCCTTCTTTGTGGCATGTCGATACTGTCATCACCACCTTGAACAACTCTGTGACATGCCCTTCTTTGTGACATAACGATACTGTCATCACCACCTTGAACAACTCTGTGACCTGCCCTTCTTTGTGACATGATGATATTGTCATCACCACCTTGAACATACGAAACCTGCGGTCAACTTTGCCACCTTATTTTCATGATAGTTTGAACATTGAGCGCAGGTTGTTACTCCCGCTGATCCGACCTTGTAACCTGCCGCAGGTTGTTACTCCCGCTGATCTGCCCTTGTAACCTGCCGTCATTTCTATTTAGGATCCGCCCTTACACTACGCGAGTCCGACCTTCAAATTGGAGTCTAGCGTCATGCCTGGCC
This sequence comes from Lymnaea stagnalis, assembly GCA_964033795.1. Classification (NCBI taxonomy): domain Eukaryota; kingdom Metazoa; phylum Mollusca; class Gastropoda; family Lymnaeidae; genus Lymnaea; species Lymnaea stagnalis. The sequence goes on from CAXITT010000148.1 coordinate 17,736, forward strand.
GTGATCACCCCCGTCATTAATGTAAATGACCACCGTTCATCACGCCGCTGACCGACAGTTACTGGTCATTAGCCGTGTCGCGTCCATTACATAATTGAAATGCTACATCCGAGTGGACGGAGATGTAGTTACGTCGCATCGGTTTTACGTTAGTGTCGGACAATCAGATGAAACCATTGGGGGAACTACAATTTGGGCAATCAGATGTTATCAGTGGAGGAACCCCAATGTAGGCAATCAGAGAAGACTTATTTTCAACGTGTTTTATCTCGTATCTTGTTTTCGATATAAAATAGTTAAAGAACGACTGGATTTTAAGATCGATATCCTTATTTGTAAATATTTAAACTCAGCTTCCTATTGAACCTCATTACTTGGACATCGTTTCAATTACTTGGACATAGTTTCCATTACTTGGACATAGTTTCCATTACTTGGACATAGTTTCCATTACTCGGACATAGTTTCCATTACTTGGACATAGTTTCCATTACTTGGACATAGTTTCCATTACTCGGACATAGTTTCCATTACTTGGACATAGTTTCCATTACTCGGACATAGTTTCCATTACTTGGACATAGTTTCTATTACTTGGACATAGTTTCCATTACTTGGACATAGTTTCCATTACTCGGACATAGTTTCCATTACTTGGACATAGTTTCCATTACTCGGACATAGTTTCCATTACTTGGACATAGTTTCCATTACTTGGACATAGTTTCCTTTACTCGGACATTGTTTCCATTACTTGGACATAGTTTCCATTACTCAGATATAGTTTCCATTACTTGGACATAGTTTCTACTACACGGACATTGCTTTCATTACTCGGACATAGCTTTTATTACTGGGACATAGATTCCATTACTCGGACATAGCTTTTATTACTGGGACATACCTCTCACTACTCGGACATTGCTTGCATTTCTTCTTCGTCATTGAACAATAAACCAAAGAACAGATAAAGAACAAACAAAAAAAGAGACCAACTATGTATGACAAAAGAGACCAACTATATGACAAAAGAGCATACAAAAGAATCGCCACTTCCCTCAACAGGCCACGAAGTCTCCCATTTAGGTATTCTCAACTGGCCATCAACATTTTCTTGGCCCATCATTTATTAAACACGGCCATTAGACTACTGTCTACGTCCACTCGTAATCCTAAATAAAACCGGTGATCGCTCGGGTCGCCATGAATATTTCATCAGGTCATGTGGCTTTCTCCACAAGATTCAATAGGTCATAAAATGTGGGGAATTGATTTTGCGATAAAAACTTTTTTTTCAGGTAGTTCAACGATAATATTTGAACTGGGGCCCATTGCATAACTTTGTGTTGAGCTTTTTTTAAATTAAAAAATACTGCAGCATAAAGCTCGAAGCTTTTGTGAAGAATTTCTCTTGAAGATGTGTGGAGATGCTTTCATTTGGGTTTAAGATTATAATGACTCTAATTATTTTTTTTTTTATCTCTTAGCCTTTTTGATTGGCGGTTATGTAAAATGTATGGATAATTATTTTTTTAAAATAAATTATATATTTTTTTTAAATCTGTCAATCGATTTTATGGTAAAAATATTTTCCATCATTGACTTGAAGATCTAAAAAGGAAATGTAATTAACCGAATATTACAAATTCGTGTCGTTGTTCGGTTGAAAAAAAAGATTTATAGTCAAGTGCGATTTCTGAAGTTAGAGACCGATTGTTTTGTAAGAATATGACACGAAGATTGATTTTATTGAAGTGCTGGGATGAATTGCAAGATATAACACGGGATACATTCAATGAAAGTTGGAGGTTTACATAACTTCCGGTGTCCTCAGTTTTGGTTTGAATAGAAAATCAAGTACCGTGAACCTGTCCTGAAACTGCAATAATTCATCTGTGTTGAGCGAATACAATTGTAAGATTCCTGTTTAAAAATTACCAAGATGGATTAATGTGGACATGCTCGATGTAAACTGTTTGAAACTCAAAAGGAATAATCACGTCTGCATTATTAATTTCTACGTCACTAAGTAAATTATAAACACATTTCCAATATTGGAAAGGCAAAAGTAACTGGCTACAATGTTACAATGGAATAAATTCGAAATGGAGGCGCGCCAAGATCCATAAATATTGTGTTTGTCTAATCCCTACGCCATTCAGGATGGCGAGCTCTTCAGTGATCTTAACAAGTCTTTTTGAAATGATTTTCCCGGTGAGTTGAGCTTTTAAGACGAGCCAAAGAAATGGCTCCTCGTCGAACGTTTGGCTGAGAGATGGGCAGGCCGAGGCTCGTACCGAGTATGGATAAAGCGAAGCAACCCATTAACAGGTTCGGTTATGGTAACAATTTCGTCAGCGCTCTCAGCAGTTCCGGCAGCGCTCTCAGCAGTTCCGGCAGCGCTCTCAGCAGTTCCGGCAGCTCCAGGGGTAGCTATGCTTCGAGCAGTGTGTCCGGTGTAGAGCAGGTCAGCTCGTCCAAGAAGGTGAGTTTGTCTGTTGTAAGCTTATAGCTAGCTCCAGTTATTGTAAGGAACGCTAGTGACAACAGGGTCAAACAGAGTGAGTGACGAAAGGGGTCGAACGGAGCGAGGTACGTCAGAGTCAAACAGAGCTAGTGACGAAAGGGGTCGAAGGGAGCGAGGGGTGCCTGAGTCAAACAGAGCGAGTGTCAGTGTCAAACAGAGCGAGTATCAGGGTCAAACAGAACAAGTGTCAGGGTCAAACAGAGTTATTGACGAAAGCTGTCAAAAAGAGCGAGTGTCAGGGTCAAACAGAGCGAGTGTCAGGGTTAAATAGAGCGAGTGTCAGGGTCAAACAGAGCGAGTGTCAGGGTCAAATAGAGCTAGTGAAATTCATGGTTAAAAAGAACTAGTGACGTCATGGTTTAACACAGCTAGTGACGTCAGGGTTAAACATAGCTAGTGACGTCATGGTTAAAAATAGCTAGTGACGTCAGGGTAAAATCTCTGACAGAACCAGAAGGAAGTTTTAGTGTTCATTTTTCACAAACGATAAAAAACAAAGCAGCGGCCGTTTTTGTACGCCTTGAAGTCTCCATGGTAGAGTGTCCTTGGTAGAGTGTCCATGGTAGAGTGTCCATGGTAGATTGTCCATGGTAGATTGTCCATGGTAGAGTGTCCATGGTAGAGTGTCCATGGTAGAGTGTCCATGGTAGAGCGTCCATGGTAGAGTGTCCATGGTAGATTGTCCATGGTAGAGTGTCCATGGTAGAGTATCCATAGTAGAGTGTCTATGGTAGAGTATCCATGGTAGAGGGACCATGGTAGAGGGTCCATGGTACAGGTTCCGTGGTGGAGGCTCCATGGTGGAGTGTCCATGTTAGAGAGTCCATGGTAGAGTGTCCATGGTAATGTGTCAATGGTGGAGTGTCCATGGTGGAGTGTCCATGGTGGAGTGTCCGTGGTGGAGGGACCATGGTGGAGTTCCATGGTGGAGTGTCCGTGGTGGAGTGTCCTTGGTGGAGTGTCCATGGGAGAGTGTCCATGGTAGAGGGTCCATGGTAGAGTGTCCATTAGTAGAGTGTCCATGGTAGAGTGTCCATGGTAGAGTGTCCATGGTTGTGTGTCCATGGTAGAGTGTCCATGGTAGAGCGTCCATGGTAGAGTGTCCATGGTAGAGCGTCCATGGTAGAGTGTCCATGGTAGAGCGTCCATGGTAGAGTGTCCATGGTAGAGTGTCCATGTTAGAGTTTCCAGGGTAGAGTGTCCGAACTGATCAAGAATAGTAAATTCAACCCACAAGCCCCGTGTCCAGCCTCTAATAAAGCGCACCTTAATTTTTAAAGATTGTTTTTAATGCACGTATAAACTGAGTTATAGCGGGTACTTGTTTTATCCCTGAAGTAGATGGTAATGGTAAAGTGCATCCTTTTGTATGAGACGACTGATCTCATTGACATCACCTTGCCAACAACGTACCACGGTTATGTCAATGTGACATTTGAGATAATCTCACTTTGGGGGAGGGGGGGGATAGCAGACCTCGAAGAAAATTATTTGAGTTCGAGTAGTTAGGACTGTGGAGATGATGTGGTAGGTCTTTGATCTTTCCTGGCGTATCAACGGCCTTGGGATGTTGTGTTGGTTGTGCGAGCTGGGAGAGAAGATGGATACGAGATGTAAGAGATGGCATATAGGAGTTGTAAGGGCAGGTGAATGTAAGTTTTAAGGGGAGATATTTTGGATTGGAGCTGTGGACAGATGATGAGAAATAATGTAGACGAAAGCTTAAAGAGAAGGTAGATGTGAGCTGTAGATGTGAGCTGAAGGAGAAGTTAGATATGAGCTGAAAGAGAAGGTAGATGTGAGCTGAAAGAGAATGTACACTTGAGCTGAAAGAGAAGGTAGATGTGATCTGAAAGAGAAAGTAGATGTGAGCTGAAAGAGAATGTATACTTGAGCTGAATGAGAAGGTAGATGTGAGCTAAAAGATAAGGTAGATATGAGCTGAAAGAGAAGGTAGATGTGAGCTGAATGATAAAGTAAATATGAGCGGAAAGAGGAGGCAGATATGAGCGGAAAGAGAAGGTTGATGTGAGCTAAAAGATAAGGTAGATATGAGCTGAAAGAGAAGGTAGATGTGAGCTGAAAGATAAGGTAGATATGAGCTGAAAGAGAAGGTAGATGTGAGCTGAAAGATAAGGTAGATATGAGCTGAAAGAGAAGGTAGATGTGAGCTAAAAGATAAGGTAGATATGAGCGGAAAGAGAAGGTAGATGTGAGCTAAAAGATAAGGTAGATATGAGCTGAAAGAGAAGGTAGATGTGAGCTGAAAGATAAAGTATATATGAGCTGAAAGAGAAGGTAGATGTGAGCTAAAAGATAAGGTAGATATGAGCTGAAAGAGAAGGTAGATGTGAGCTAAAAGATAAGGTAGATATGAGCTGAAAGAGAAGGTAGATGTGAGCTGAAAGATAAAGTATATATGAGCTGAAAGAGGAGGCAGATATGAGCGGAAAGAGAAGGTAGATGTGAGATGAAAGAGAAGGTAGATGAGAGATGAAAGAGAAGGTAGATGTTAAGTTAAACTGAAGGTAGATGGTAAATGTGGAGTAAAGCTGTAGGAGTAGGTAAATATGAGGGTTGAATGTATGAACTAGTTAACACTTGATGTCTAAATAACAACTAGTGGCTTTTCATTAATTTAGATTTACAGGGGGGGGGAGGTGGGCTCATGCTTTTCTCCGAATGAAATTTTTAAGGAAATTGTCAAAACGTAACAGAATAATGAATTGATAATAAATGATGGGCCATAATTTTAGCGTCACATTCAGTCTTGGACATGTCTCTACCAGTCTTGGACATGTCTCTAACAGTCTTGGACATGTCTCTACCCGTCTTGGACATGTCTCTACCAGTCTTGGACATGTCTCTACCCGTCTTGGACACGTTTCTACCAGTCTTGGGCATGTCTCTACCCGTCTTGGACTTGTCTCTACCAGTCTTGGACATGTCTCTTAAATGTTTAGGAAACCCAGAGTCACAATGAGACGAACATAATGAAGAAAAATTACGTCTACAATTGAAGTCAAGTTCAGTAATATGAAATTTTCTTAGCTGAAGTCATCTTTATCTGAAGCCATCTGCATATCACGCCATGTTTTGTTTTATTCTATTTTTACCAACATGAACACCGTTCATTTGTAAAACCTTAAAAGGTTCTCAAACTGTTGGGCTCTTTATTCAGGGGTTTTAAATCGTATTTACTGGAGACATTTCCAAAAGATTTATTTCTGCTTCAATTCCCATACGCCTCCTGTTTGAGGTGATGACCTGTACTAGGAAGCAAGGAATGAACGATCTCTAGGTAAAAAATGATATCTTTAGCGCTCTGCCCTTGAAAAGTGTTAAAAATGATTCTTCTGTAAGTCTGGTCAAACTGTCAACTTGTCCAAATTGTCAACTGGTCAAACTGTCGAACTGGTCAAATTGTCAAACTGGTCAAACTGGTCAACTGGTCAAATTGTAAACTGGTCAAACTGTCAAACTGGTCAACCTGGTAACCTGGTCAAACTGGCCAAACTGTCAACTGGTCAAACTGTCAAACTGGTCAACCTGGTCAAAAACAACTAGAAACACCGCCTCTGTCACCTTATTCACAACTGTGCCCCACTCATACGTCATCGGCCGCCATTCCCCACGCGCCACGCTCGCGTTCATTCAAGTTGTCCCTCCCCCCACCCCGAGCGTGGGTGCAATGTTGCTATTGATTGTTGGGCTGGGAGTGGGGGGAGCTGGGGTGGAGATAAGGACACACAATAGGGGGCCTGAATGACTATTACGTCAAGTTATTGCGTTGTTGGCAGTGTTTTTTCAGGAGAAGGGGTGGGCAATAGACGACCACAGTCGCGGGAGGAGGAGTGGGCAATAGACGGCCACAGTCGCGGGAGGAGGAGTGGGCAATAGACGGCCACAGTCGCGGGAGGAGTAGGCAATAGACGGCCACATTCGCGGGAGGAGGAGTGGGCAATAGACGGCCACAGTCGTGGGAGGTGGAGTAGGCAATAGACGGCCACAGTCGTGGGAGGAGGAGTGGGCAATAGACGGCCTTAGGCGAGCACTCTATACTTTTCGGTAAATATTTCCAAGAGAAGAATTTACAAAATTGCGAAACTCAAAGTCACTTACGCGGGACTCAAAGTCACTTACACGGGTCTCAAAGTCACTTACACGGGTCTCAAATTTACTTACAAAGCTCTTAAAGTCATTTAAATTGATGTTAAACTCATTCATAATGTTCTGATGTCACAATGTACGGGTCTCACTGTCACTCACATGGGTCTCAAAGTCACTTACATGAGTTCCAAAATCACTTACAAAGCTCTCAAAGTCACTTAAATGGGTCTCAAAGTCCTTACATAGTCTTAAAGTCACTTACATGGGTCTCAAAGTCACGCACATGGTTCTCAAAGTCACTTACATGGGTTTCAAGGTAGTTACATGAGTTACAAAATCGCTTACATGGGTCTCAAGTCACTTACGTGGGTCTAAAAGTCAACGGATGATTTGAAGTTTCTAAATTGTTGTGTAATGTGTATACATCACACTGCAGCACGGGCTTGGCGCCCCCCACCCCAACCCCCTTGTCGTTGAGAAATTAGATGATTATATCAAGTATCATCCTTATCTAGTTTATTTTTAGATAATGATTAACTAGTGTGTGTGTGTTTGTGTTGGGCTGGTGGTTGAGTGTCCTGGAATATTTGTGTTAATGTGTATTTGTGGGTACGTGTGTTTGTGTATGTTTTTGACCGTTAGTGTGTGTGTGTATGTGTGCGCGTGATTTTGTGTTTATGGTTTTTGTTTGTGTGTGTTTGACTGGTGTGTGTGTGTTTGGCTGGTGTGTGTGTTTGGCTGGTGTGTGTGTGTATGTTTGGCTGGGTGTGTGTTTGTGTGTTTGGCCCTTGTGTGTGTGTGTCTGTTTGGCTGTGTGTGTGTGTGTTTGTGTGTTTGGCTGGGTGTGAAGGAGGAGTGGGCGACATTGTTGTGGAGAATGACAGACGGGCAGACACTGTGGTCTGATGAATGGCCCACTATCGGTGGACAAAATAAGGTCAGATTTTCCATAACGAAACCCCCAGTGGCAGACAAATTAATTTCTGTTTAGCGATTATTGTGACCGACTTCGTGTCCCTGGTCGCCGTAATGGCTTTCTTCTTGTCAGCCTGCAGTTTTGTGTTATATTGTTACAATGGCTTTCTTCTTATCAGCCTGCAGTTTTGTGTTATATTGTTACAATGGCTTTTTTCTTGTCAGCCTGCAGTTTTGTGTTATATTGTTACAATGGCTTTCTTCTTGTCAGCCTGCAGTTTTGTGTTTTATTGTTACAATGGCTTTCTTCTTGTCAGCCTGCAGTTTTGTGTTATATTGTTACAATGGCTTTCTTCTTGTCAGCCTGCAGTTTTGTGTTATATTGTTACAATGGCTTTCTTCTTGTCAGCCTGCAGTTTTGTGTTTTATTGTTACAATGGCTTTCTTCTTGTCAGCCTGCAGTTTTGTGTTATATTGTTACAATGGCTTTCTTCTTGTCAGCCTGCAGTTTTGTGTTATATTGTTACAATGGCTTTCTTCTTGTCAGCCTGCAGTTTTGTGTTATATTGTTACAATGGCTTTCTTCTTGTCGGCCTGCAGTTTTGTGTTTTATTGTTACAATGGCTTTCTTCTTGTCAGCCTGCAGTTTTGTGTTATAGTGTTACTATGGCTTTCTTCTTGTCAGCCTGCAGTTTTGTGTTATGGAGTTACTATGGCTTTCTTCTTGTCAGCCTGCAGTTTTGTGTTATGGAGTTACTATGGCTTTCTTCTTGTCAGCCTGCAGTTTTGTGTTATATTGTTACAATGGCTTTCTTCTTGTCAGCCTGCAGTTTTGTGTTATATTGTTACAATGGCTTTCTTCTTGTCGGCCTGCAGTTTTGTGTTTTAGTGTTACAATGGCTTTCTTCTTGTCAGCCTGCAGTTTTGTGTTATATTGTTACAATGCCTTGTGTCCTCAAGGCACTGCTATTATATTTATGCATCAACAATTCTCCCATGAACAACAATTATTCCTCAACGGAACTTCAACTCTATCTTTACATCAACTGGTTGCCATGGGAACTGTTATGTCCTATCTACATACACTGCTTCTCACTTAGGGGACAGTTGGTTATTATTTATAATGCATGAAATGAATTTCAACAGTAATAAATGGAAACATTTATGTAAGAAGAATATGTTCACACATTTTAAAGTTATTTTTTTTAAAACGGCCTTAGTGTACGCAATAATAAATAAAATATATTTTAAAACGACTTTCTATGTTTAAATATCTGTCAAATTTAATTAAAATAATATTAATTAAATTAACAACTCTGTTCGTTATAAAACATGTTTAAAATATCATGACATATATTTTGAGTGTGTGGCTAATACTGCTACTGGTCAGTACCTCCCCACCCCACAGCAAGTGGCTAATCCTGCTACTGATCACTACCGCCCCACCCCACAGTATGTGGCTAATCTTGGCACTGATCCCCCCCCCCCCCCCCTATGTTGATAGTTTTGGCACTGATCATGACCGCCCATCCCCCTCCACCCATTGCACCTTGCAATTTGTGATCAAGTTCGTCTCATTTTATCTTATCGAACATTTGAAGCGTCCATGCAGATATGCCAACGGTAACGTCCAGGGGTTCCGAAGTTTTTATTGCGGTATTCACCAGGATACGCTATCGCCATTAACATAAAATTTAGGGGCTTGATGCGCTCCGTTCTGTCCGCCATGACGTCTTAAAATATACCCACAGACCGTAAAGGGGTAGGCTGGCCATAGTTTAGAACCCCTGAACCCCTGGACGAGTTCATTATTTCGCGATAATGCGCAGTGTCGAACAATTGGCTTCCAGCTGGCTTTGTTATTAATTAATGGCCTTTCCGGAGGAATTTTTAAGTGGCCACAGGGGCGCTAATAACGTTTTTAGTGCATTGTCTCCCCCTGTTCAAATTATTTTTATACTTGAGCCCGAACTGCTATATAAAGTATTGACATCAATATAGTGTGAAATTCTGAAGTTATTATTGTTTGGTACTCTGCCATCAGTACGGAGTGACATTCATAATCATTTCTTTTGTATTGTTTGTTTTGTTTTCAATACTCTATTTTGTTCTTCTTTGTGCTCTTGTGTGTACAGTGGTATGCGTATGTTCGTAACCCGAAGTATCGTTTGTTAACCGAGACATAATTTTTTTTTTTTGAAGCGTGTTCGTTAACCGAGACAGTAACTGTTCCCAAAACATGTTCGTTAACCGAGACAGTAACTGTTCCCAAAACTTGTTCGTTAAGCCCTTTGCTCGTTATCCCAGGCTTCACTGTACTTTGATTATGAAGCTATGCGCAAGTAAGGTTTATAATGGACCTGCGTTTGTTGTTTCAAAACATGCAGATTCCTGGGTGATTAGATGATTGAGTCATCGATTCAAAAAGTCAAGCGCTATTCTTTTAATTCCATTTCAAAAATGGATAAGCATTAAAACGATTGAAACAGTTAATAGCGCCGTTTTGAACGCAGCGCCCCCTGGACATACGAAGATGTCACGTAATGATGAATTATGGACGTAGAACTAATGAAGCCATGTTGATAGGACTCATGTAGATTTATAACTGAAATTCTAAAGGTGAGGAATCAAAGATTAAAACAAGAAAATAACTTAAAAAAAGAACCCAGTAATCTGAAGAAATAAAGTTTTTATTAAACAAATGGTTGGTGTCATGAAGTGCACTATGAACAAAATAACATGGGAGGGGGGGACTACAAGGGGGAACTATTTTATTAGTTTTGTCCTCGGGCCTTTGCACGGTTTTAGATAAATTGTGTGTACCAGATGACATATTTTGTACTAGATGATACTATGTGTACTAGAGTACATATTGTGTAGTAGTTAACACTGTGTATAATATATAACAAATTTTGTACTAATTGACATTGTGTGGTACTTTATGAAATTTTATGCACTAGATAACACTGTGTGGTACAGGATGACATTCTGTGGTACCAGTTAACATTGTGTGGTACAAGATAACATTCTGTGGTACCAGTTAACATAGTGTGGTACAAGATGACATTCTGTGGTACCAGTTAACATTGTGTGGTACAAGATGACATTCTGTGGTACCAGTTAACATTGTGTGGTACAATATGACATTCTGTGGTACCAGTTAACATTGTGTGGTACAGGATAACATTCTGTGGTACCAGTTAACATTGTGTGGTACAAGATGACATTATGTGGTACCAGTTAACATTGTGTTGTACAAGATGACATTCTCTGGTACCAGTTAACATTGTGTGGTACAAGATGACATTCTGTGGTACCAGTTAACATTGTGTGCTACAAGATGACATTCTGTTGTACCAGTTAACATTGTGTGGTACAAGATGACATTCTGTGGTACCAGTTAACATTGTGTGGTACAAGATGACATTCTGTGGTACCAGTTAATATAGTGTTATACAAGATGATATTCTGTGGTACCAGTAACATTGTGTGGTAAAAGATGACATTTGTGGTACCAGTTAACATTGTGTGGTACTAGTAGATATTGTCTGTTTCTAGAATAAATTATGTGTTACGAGATGCCATTGGTTTGTACTAGGTGACATTGGGTTGTACCAGATGACATTGGAGAGCACCAGCTGACACTTACACACGGAAATAAAAGTCTTGATTGCTAAATACCTTAGAGATTACCAAAATAAACAGTGGGGAAATCAATAATTCATGTTCACTAAGGATGTCCAAAGTCCAAAATAATTTTCCTTGAATAAACATAAACTAACAATAAATAAAAAAAACACAAAGATTAAACACAAAAGTTAGATAAGCTTCAGTCAAAAGAGCAACAAAGATTGTCTTCATTCTGTCGATGAAAACATGAATTATTTCCCTTTCTTTTAACTTTGATCGTTGTCCTATGACATGCTTGGCTAAGTGACGTAATACAGACATTGATTGTTCAGATAGAAACTTGGCTAAGTGAATTACTACAGTTATTGATTGTTCAGATAGCATGCCTACTCTATCAACGTCTTCTGTCCATATAGAGTTTCATTATTTTCATGTGATTTACAGCAGCGTGCCCCCAATGCTGGTCCGTGGGCCGGCACGGGTCCGCTGCGAGGCTTAGGTTGTGGGTCCGCACGACATGAATATTTATGGTCAAATAAAAAGAAAATGTAATTAATAAATCTGGCACCGGTCCCTGGTATAACTATGAAACTAGGCAACCGTTCTGGCATACTTTAAAGTTAAGGTTATGCTGATCTAGTGTAAGTCAAAACAATATTTGTATGGCTAATTTAAGGACTCAAGGTTTAGGAATAGATGTTAGTTTAAACATGTCGAAACTAACGTGAAAACTGGATGTGGTTTAATATGTAGGCATAGTTCAATATTGAAAAAAAAATATTAATAATTGAAATTTTAAAAAAAAAAAATATGAGAAAATGTACCGAGGGAGATGTTCGTAAATTAAAAGGAAAGAAATACTAAATAGATCTTCCAAAAATTTAACATGAATAATTCCTTGAGAATATTATTCACATGGGATAAATTTGTTACCATCTGTTTTCATTATTACAATTTCATCAAACAAATGAGAATGACAAAAAAGTTATAAAAAAAAAAAAAAGAAGAAGAATGTGGGTCAGGAGATGCAGAAATAGTCTTTAACTTAAAGTAGGTCAGTACTAGACAGAAGGACGTTTGATGATGAACATGACACTCCCGGTTGTTACAGAAATGAGGGTTATTCGATCACTCTGAGACGTTGACTGGGGGAGGAAGAAAAGTAGTGAAATATGAGGAAATGATTGAGTTTTAAGAGCAGGGACTTGCCGCAATTGTTTGTGTATTACTATTTCCCCAACTGACCTCAAACCGTAACCTTTGATAACATAATGATACCAGTCACAGTACCCAGCAGTCTTCAACTTTTGGTTGATTATGTGAAATAAAACACAAGCCCCGCGCAATTGTCAACACTAATTTTATGTTATAATAATATTACTATTAAAGTACATAATTATGTCTGAAGTTTTCGTGTTATGCCTCGTGGGGTGTATCATATCACTTCCAAAACCTGCATTAAAAATATGATGACGTGGTTGTCAGAGGACTGGGACAAAAATAACAAAACTAAACAAATCCAAAATAAGATTTTTTTATTTTGAGTCAAGGAAATTATAATCCAAAGATTAAGATAATTTTTTAAAAATTTTCCAACTTATCATTAACGTATATGAATCCCAAATAGCGCTACCAACACCCCCCAAACCCCCCCCCCCGAAATCAAACAATGTTTACAAAATCACATTTTTTTTCACGCCCCCGAATTCTATTTATATTTTAATTTCCCACGCACTTTAACACCGCAGATTTAAAACACGAACTATTTCAGAAAAACAAAAGAAAATTATAATCACCAAACACCTAGAGAACAAAAGAAAATGTTAATCACCAAACACCTAGAGAACAAAAGAAAATGTTAATCACCAAACACCTAGAGAACAAAAGACAATGTTAATCACCAAACACCTAGAGAACAAAAGAAAATGTTAATCACCAAACACCTAGAGAACAAAAGAAAATGTTAATCACCAAACACCTAGAGAACAAAAGACAATGTTAATCACCAAACAGCTAGAGAACAAAAGACAATGTTAATCACCAAATACCTAGAGAACAAAAGAAAATGTTAATCACCAAACACATAGAGAACAAAAGACAATGTTAATCACCAAACACCTAGAGAACAAAAGAAAATGTTAATCACCAAACACCTAGAGAACAAAAGACAATGTTAATCACCAAACACCTAGAGAACAAAAGAAAATGTTAATCACCAAACATCTAGAGAACAAAAGACAATGTTAATCACCAAACACCTAGAGAACAAAAGACAATGTTAATCACCAAACACCTAGAGAGGAACACGCGGACAAAGGCCGAGCTGATATCAAGGATTTAAAAACAAATCTCCTCGAGGAAGCCCTGGATTTTAACTGCTCTTTCCTTCGGTTATAGTTAAATATAGTTACAGCAACCGAGTTTGTCTTACACGCACCTCATCGAATCCCCCATCAACCCACAAGCTTGAGGATACTGAAGGCGCGCAATTCCAGCAATGAATGGATCGCGCAAGCAAATTAAAGCCACAATTTGTCCAACCCAGAAATGGAGACACCAATTTTCCAGGCTTCTGATATTGATTTGGCTCCCCCCCCCCTTTTCTCCTTCATCTTATTTACCGGAAGTCAGCGTTGTGCCATTGCCACCGTAACCTTGGAGGCGCCTGTTGACTTGATTGGTCAGGGGGGATGTCGTCACGAGGCTATTCTCAAGGTTAAAGTTATATGAACGATAACAGCGGGGCCCTGGTACGAAAATATCACTGCTTTTTTTGTGTGGAAAGCTTTGCTCCTACAATTGGTTTACCGCAGTCAAAATAAAATCTACATTACAGGTTCATCAAAACCTGACTGAATATCTCGAACACATCGAGCCACTGACTCTGCACCGCTAGGGGATATTCTTTTATTTCATGTCGACAGTTTCAAGTCAGAGGTTCGCCAAGTGAAACAATAGGAAGGGGCAACACTGCGACCAACCTGACACATTTCGCCAATGAATCACTTCAATGTCACGAATGCGGGTTTTCCCACTATACAAGTTTTATGTTTTATGCACGATTAAATAGTATATCAAAACATAAATATATATCAAAACATAAATGTGTATAAAACTATTATATTATTTGACCCACTATTCGATTACCTGACCCAATATTTCATTATATGACCCACAATTCCATTATCTGACCCACTATTCTATTACCTAACCCACTATCCCAATATCCGACCCACTATTCCCTTATTCGAGCCACTATTTCATTATCTAACCCACCATTCCATTATCTGACCCACATTATCTGACCCACTATTTCTGTCTTACATTTGTTGACAAGATTAACGATCCGTAATACAGATTATTAGATTAATATGACACCATATAGAAATAGAGTATGTAAAATATCAATGGTAAACCTCCTACTAATATTCACAAGTCAGACAACTTTATCTACATTACCGCTAACTCATGTCGTATATTAGAAAACAAAAATATGTATGCATTGTCCCCATGCTTTACAATGTATACGTTAAGTTTCACTGAAGTTGTAGAGATCTGCACACTTTAAATCAGCCCCATTTGAAAGTATCTACGCGTGATCCTCAGAATCAATTGGAATTATTTTGATGTTTAAAATTGTGCAACTTGCATTAGGTACAAGTATTTAGCATGGTCGTTACGCACTGGCTTCTCTTGTGAGAAATTAATCTCTTGTTTTAAGTTATGGCTCGTTCACACAGTGCACAACAAAGGACGATACAATAGAGAAATACAATACTGAAGTTACGACACGCAAAAATAGTACCAATGACATTTAATAACATTTAATTTAGTAATAATACAATTACAAAACAATAGAAATATAATTACAAATCATCAACTTACAGAGTATGGGAAACTCTTGTACCAGTACACATTTAGTACAATGTGCCAATTAATAATGATGAATGAAGAATGCGAATAAACACACAAAGAATAATACACGTCTCGTAAAGTTAAAAATATATATCTTAATCTATCTGAATCTCTCTCTCCGTGCCTGTCAATTCCTTATATACGTGGGTCTACCGATGCGTCTAGAAACGCCTTTACTTTTCTAATACAATCGCGAACATTCGACAAAACACCACTGAGAACAAATTAATTAATTTTAGTTGTTGTCGGCAATAAACGCGACAGATCAAAAGACTAAGCCACGCCCATCTATGAACGTAGCGTGTGGGGTCAACCAGAGTGCACGCACCAGGAACGTGTAGTAAACAAGCTCTACATAAAAATGTTGAAGATCAAAAGTGGGGCCTTGGGATTTCAATTCAGATACCATTCCAGCTAATTGAATTAAAGGAAATAAATAATGATTCTTATGACTATTAACTTAGCTTAAAATGTATTGTTGATGCTTAAACTTATCCCCCATAATAGCCGTGTTCGATACTTAAGAACCATTTACCAGCCTGCAAGTCACGCAAATAAGCAACTGTATTCGATTCTTAGCTTTTTGTGGGCCGAGTAATTATTGTTGTGACCATTAAGACTAGACGATTCCCCATTTTGACCAGTGTAGAGGATGGAGCACATTTCCAATATATGAGGAAGTGACACATTCAATTAGCTATGACACATGACAGTATTTGATAACTGACATATTCCATTAGCTGAGAAACATGACAGTATTTGATAACTGACATATTCCATTATCTATGAAACATGACATAATTTGAGTAAGTGACATATTCCATTGGCTGAGAAACATGTCAAATTTGAGTAAGTGACACATTCCATTAGCTATGAAACATTACATAATTTGAGTAAGTTACATATTCCATTGGCTGAGAAATATGTCAAATTTGAGTAAGTGACATATTCCATTAGCTATGAAACATGACAGTATTTGATAATTTACATATTCCATTAGCTGAGAAACATGACATTATTTGAGTATCTGACATATTCCATTGGCTGAGAAACATGACAGTATTTGATAACTGACATATTCTATTAGCTGAGAAACAGGAGCATGGTGCATTCTGATGCGTAGCAGCCGGTGCAAGGGACATAATCTGTGAAATGGACTTTAGCTGTTGGTGTGCTACCTCTTTGACTGCGCCTTACCTAAGGTAAACACATACACCACAGGATCTGTCAGCGCCGAGCTTAAACGCCGAGGGTTAGCTCCATCATAACCCCATTCTAGATAAGTTGAATTTATTCCGGTTCAGGCACCCTCTGTAATAGTCTAATTTCATATACCAATGAAAATAAATTTGTTGGTTTTTTTTTGCCTAATTTATATACTTTGTTTGTATTATATTTTATACCTAACTTCACTCTCAGCCATAAGTCTCTTTTTTCCTGTCCTTTTATACTGAAGAATTTTAGTGGCCGATTATGTTGTGTTGATAGTTCGCCGATCATGTTGCGTTGATAGTTGGCCGATCATGTTGTGTTGATAGTTGGCCGATCATGTTGTGTTGATAGTTTTGATGTCTATGTTAGACAAACATCTTTCGTTTCATTGACGTCTTCAAACACCCTCGTTTTTTTAAAATTTCTAATTAATTTTCTTTTTGTTTCTTGTTTTGTCTGGTCTACTGAAGAAGGCGTTTAGCCGAAACGTCCTTTTAATTTTCCTGTCTTTTCTTTTCAAGCTTCATATATCTTTTCGCACTATTTATTTACTTCACACAGTTTGAACGAAGTCTCTCTGGTATTACCGTATCGTGTATTAAGATGGTTTTTGAATGAGAAAAACCCATTTCCCCTTCAAATATTCTTAATTAAGTTAAATTTGTTTTTATATGAAAGCGTTGTCGTTATATAAGGTGGAATATTGACATTGGTCTGGACGGTCTAATGAGGAATAAGTTCTATTACGACATATTGGAATAGACGGTCCAATGAGAATCAGTTCTATCACGCCATATCGATATGTACGCTCTAATAAGGAATCACTCCTATGACCCCATATTGATATGTAAGTTCTAATGAGGAATCAGTTGTATCACGCAATATTGATATGTAAGGTCTAATGAGGAATCAGCTCTATCACGCGATAATTTTAATGACGGTCTAATGAGCAATCAATTGTAGGATACCATTTGAAATGTAAGGTCTAATAGGAATCAGCTCTATCACGCGATAATTTTAATGACGGTCTAATGAGCAATCAATTGTAGGATACCATTTGAAATGTAAGGTCTAATAGGAATCAGCTCTATCACGCGATAATTTTAATGACGGTCTAATGAGCAATAAATTGTAGGATACCATTTGAAATGTAAGGTCTAATAGGAATCAGCTCTATCACGCGATAATTTTAATGACGGTCTAATGAGCAATAAATTGTAGGATACCATTTGAAATGTAAGGTCTAATAGGAATCAGCTCTATCACGCGATAATTTTAATGACGGTCTAATGAGCAATAAATTGTAGGATACCATTTGAAATGTAAGGTCTAATAGGAATCAGTTCTATCACGCGATAATTTTAATGACGGTCTAATGAGCAATCAATTGTAGGATACCATTTGAAATGTACGGTCTAATAGGAATCAGTTCTATCACACCATATTCAGATGTACGGTCTAATAGGAATCAGTTCTATCACACCATATTCAGATGTACGGTCTAATAGGAATCAGTTCTATCACACCATATTCAGATGTACGGTCTAATAGGAATCAGTTCTATCACACCATATTCAGATGTACGGTCTAATAGGAATCAGTTCTATCACACCATATTCAGATGTACGGTCTAATAGGAATCATTTCTATCACACCATATTCAGATGTACGGTCTAATAGGAATCAGTTCTATCACACCATATTGAGATGTACGGTCTAATAGGAATCAGTTCTATCACACCATATTGAGATGTACGGTCTAATAGGAATCAGTTCTATCACACCATATTCAGATGTACGGTCTAATAGGAATCAGTTCTATCACACCATATTCAGATGTACGGTCTAATAGGAATCAGTTCTATCACACCATATTGAGATGTACGGTCTAATAGGAATCAGTTCTATCACACCATATTCAGATGTACGGTCTAATAGGAATCAGTTCTATCACACCATATTCAGATGTACGGTCTAATAGGAATCAGTTCTATCACACCATATTCAGATGTACGGTGTAATAGGAATCAGTTCTATCACACCATATTCAGATGTACGGTCTAATAGGAATCAGTTCTATCACACCATATTCAGATGTACGGTCTAATAGGAATCAGTTCTATCACACCATATTCAGATGTACGGTGTAATAGGAATCAGTTCTATCACACCATATTCAGATGTACGGTCTAATAGGAATCAGTTCTATCACACCATATTCAGATGTACGGTCTAATAGGAATCAGTTCTATCACACCATATTCAGATGTACGGTGTAATAGGAATCAGTTCTATCACACCATATTCAGATGTACGGTCTAATAGGAATCAGTTCTATCACACCATATTCAGATGTACGGTCTAATAGGAATCAGTTCTATCACACCATATTCAGATGTACGGTCTAATAGGAATCAGTTCTATCACACCATATTCAGATGTACGGTCTAATAGGAATCAGTTCTATCACACCATATTCAGATGTACGGTCTAATAGGAATCAGTTCTATCACACCATATTCAGATGTACGGTCTAATAGGAATCAGTTCTATCACACCATATTCAGATGTACGGTCTAATAGGAATCAGTTCTATCACACCATATTCAGATGTACGGTCTAATAGGAATCAGTTCTATCACACCATATTCAGATGTACGGTCTAATAGGAATCAGTTCTATCACACCATATTCAGATGTACGGTCTAATAGGAATCAGTTCTATCACACCATATTCAGATGTACGGTCTAATAGGAATCAGTTCTATCACACCATATTCAGATGTACGATCTAATGCGGATTTTCACTTGGAGCGCAAAAAAAAATTTAAAAAATCAAACATTAGTCCCTGCACAATCATTTCTCTCCGTTACCATTCCTCTAACTTATATTGTCTCTCGCTCTCATTCCACCTTACTCTTCTTTGTAGCCGCACATTCATTCTTTCGTTCTTCCCCTTGTCCACTTTTTCTGTCTGACTTGCCGTGTTGTTGGTATGTTCACTAAAATGTTAACATCTACTGGCTCTCTACTGCTACACCGAGAAAACGACCACAAAAGGTCAAACACACAGTTAACAACAACAGAGAAATGCCTGTGTCCTGTCAGGTGTAACACAGACTGACAAACAATAACAAATTAATGGTGAGTGATTGTTGAGTGATTGTTGAGTGATTGTTGAGTGTTTGTTGAGTGTTTGCTCAACTCTCTGTCCGAGGAGGCGTGTCCGAGTAGATGGAATGTCCTTGTTTGGAACCTTCTGGACGGACTTTGTGTTGTTCAATTTGGAAGGTCTTTTTTGTTGATCCAGTTGAAAGTTTTTCTATCTATCTATCTATCTATCTATCTATCTATCTATCTATCTATCTATCTATCTATCTATCTATCTATCTATCTATCTATCTATCTATCTATCTATCTATCTATCTATCTATCTATCTATCTATCT